>JABFOV010003987.1:0-14893 GCA_022817685.1 Aradophagus sp. ZL-2020 | reverse complement strand
ATAGAGTATACTCTGCTATTTTGGCAGAGTACAACATACGCACAATCACAGCGCGCACTATTCCTTTTAAGGAACGTAACTCTAAATTGATAACTTATTTGTCTGTTCTGCTAAAATTGCAGAGTTCATACAGTTTTTATACTGAATTGCAATGTGTGAGTTAAACTCAGCGAAAACAGCTAAGTTTCTCAGTCTATGGAACATTTTTTTTCTCAGTGTACCTGTCGCCAAACGGAGTCCTTATTTAGTTAAATAGATAATTATTCAATTTAGTTGCTCGTTTTATGCGTTAAAATATTGTTATACATTATAGTTGTTTGAATAATGCGTTATGATTGTTGTTATCTGTAATTAATTTGCGATACAGCGTTCCTTTGTCAATAGATTATGGTTTCAAATGGTTGAGCGCCGTTTATGTCGCCTTATACAATTACATATAATGCTAACAAAGGCTGAGCCTCGGTGTTGGCAAGCAATTCCAAGTTGCGGCTTGATACAAATTATAAGGATGTGGGCGACATGCGACGTTGCAACCCTGAGAAACCGCATCTACAGGAGAAAACGTCGAATTGTTAAGCGCCGACTCAATGCATATGTGTATCATCATAACAGCGATCAAGTCTCGCTATTAAAATTTATTTATCGAACTCTAATGAAGATGCGACGTTGTAAACCATCAATGTGATATCGAGATATGTTATCGACGATAAAATGTAACACGCGTGAGTGTGAGAGTGGATCGAGTCTGGGCGGCAGCAACACAGAGGTCGCTACAGGGACGTGACCGGATTAGGTGTAGTAATGAGTGGGGATGGAGAAGTCTATAAAGTCAGGCGCGAGCGGCGGAGCAGACAGGTGCGTGGAGAACTTGGAAGAAGAACGATCGAAAGCGCACCACCCAGACAGGATAAAGATAGCTAGCACGGGACTAGTGGAAGGCGATTGGGTGCTCCACGTGTGAGTAAATAAAATAAATGTCTGCAATAAAGTTGTTCGGAAAAATAGAATCGGTTGTGTGTAATGTGAAAATGTGTTCGTCAGAGCGGCTTGCGATGGGCGTGGTATGTCGTCATGGCCGGCCGTCTTGGGCGTGGTCGCGCGGCCATGCTAGCGATGTGTCGAGTATGGGTGATGACGACGTACGTGACTGTCGTTTCAGAAATGTATAAAGAAAATAAAGTTGTAAATATGATATACTATTTTCTTTGTTTGATAACTCTTTCCCTATCGTCGGCACGTGTTATAGACGTCAGTATTCAAATACGGAAAAAAGATAGGAGTGCAACAATCTTTGAAAAAATCTAAGTGCACGGGGGGAGATGTAAGTGTTTTAATTGGAAATATACAACTAAAATTAATTTTTAAAATGACATAATTATGTTGAAGAAACAAATTAAAGTACAAGGCGGAAAATACCCAACTAAACTTTGAATAGTATATTACACATTAAGAGCAGAAAATTTCGGGGCGAGTAAGAAATAAGCTCGGGTTGCCAAACATACACTCGGACCGCCTTCGACGGCCCGAGTGCTGCTTTGGCAGCCCCAACTCATGTCTCGTGCTGCAGCTTCTTACTCGACCCGGATTGCTTACTTTCGGCTCATGGCGTGTACGATAATTTTTGACAAGAGTGGTTGAAAGTAACCACTTGAGGCCCGCTGAAAAAAATATTTTCATTATTCACTTATTTCGTGATTGTTTAGAAATCCCAAGATGAGAAGATCAAAACGGTGGAAGGATTATTTAAACAATTGTTGTGCATTCCTTTGTTGCCTAGTGATAAAATTGTTGAAGGCGTTGAAATTATAGAGCTCGTTTTCGAGTCCACAAGGAAACCTGCAAAATCGATTCCTCCACAAATTGCCAAAAATTTTAAAGAACTTTTATCCTATATTCGGTCATACTGGTTGACTACTTGGTCACCAGATGACATCAGCGTGAATGCGGAACTTTATAAAACTGATAATGATTTAGAGTCATACCACAGGATCTTGAATCAAATGTTCTCCAAAAGTCGTTCAACCACATTTTTTTTAAGTAAGAATATTGTAGATTGCTTATTTCTAATTACCAAGTTGTAGATAGGAGAAATTGGGATGCAATATGTGGAAAAAGCTTAGGAAAAATTTAAAAAACAGTTTCTATTGATTCACATGTAGGGGCAATAGAAACAGAGGAAACGGACTCTTTACATTGTCCCTCTCCACTCCCTAACATTATGTGTTGATAAATTCATTGAGGTTATGAATCAAGTAAGCTTTGTATTCTGCGCATGCATGTTGCTGTGGAGGGGACAACGTGTATTGTATTAGTTTTTCACGTATATGGGGATATATGTTGTGGTGCGGACTCTTTGCATCGGAACTATTCGCAGTTACTACTGTATATTTTATTTGATTTTTGTTGAGTTGTTATGCGTTTTAAAGTGGGCGTTCTAACGTTATCTATACTCTATGGAGTGGAAAAGATATAGCATAAAACTTTATCAGTTAAATCGTTATTTATGAAAAAATAATTCTAAATTTGTTTAATCCAGATAGCATTTTGTTAAATCAAATTATAATGTGATTACTATTTATTCTTCTAATTTCTACTTTGTATTACAGAATCTATGCTAACACTTTGCAGTACTGTCATTGTACTTTTAAATCAACTCAAAATAAGTTTACCAGCAGAAATGAAAAAAAAGCATCATAGGGAAAAAGATGCAAAACTGCGCGTTTATTGGAATAAATTAAGAGACAAAGAAATTGATGTTCAGACATTTTTAATTTACTACAACGAATTGATTGGAATCAAATCATATGATGAATTAACGAGTAAATACATAAAAACTTTGTAAGAAGTAAATTCTTGTAGAAATAGCCCAGTCATATTCCCGAGTATCAAAATTACTGTACTTTTTAGTAATTTCAAAGTATCGTGCTTATTTAGAAATGTTTAAAATATGTCTCAGCCTTTTTCCAGTGTATGTTAAACTAAAAACCTATTTCCTTTTCCTAGTATTGAACGCTGCAGAAATTATTTCTGAGTCAGTAGAACAGAATGAGCTAACACCCGAGGATGAGACAAGAGAAGAGATGGAACAAGATGAAAATGTAAATGAATTGAATGATTTCAGAAGCTCTGATTTAGAAGAATATGAAGATTCAGATGATGAGGATTACTTAACGAAATTCGACGTCGACCTATCTGATTCTGCTTAATCAGAATTTTGTTCATTGTTTGTCTTTCCGCACTTGTGATGAAAGATTTTTTTCCCTCACTCGAAAATTAAATCTGTTGACATTAGTCGTATCTTGTGATGCCAACATATTTTTTTTTTTTTTTTTTTAGAAAAAACGTTAAAAAAAGAAGGTTAAAAACATATTTGTTCTTTATCAAGTAATATACATATATTGACGTTATTTTAGAACAAAATGGTCAATTTTCCATTAAACTGTATTTTAAAAGTGAATTAAATGATTTTTGATTAAAAACTTATTCACAAAGAACAGAGAATTATCATTCATTAAAATACGTTTTATGAAAAACAGAGTTTTTTATCCTTTCTTTTCTTGAGAATTCATTGTATTATGGATCAAGTAAAATTTTCGATATTATTTTAACAAATATCAATTTAATCAAACATAATTGGAATTTTACAATAAAAACTTTTATTTTACTTACTAATACACTTTTACTTTTTTACGTTCTGCAATACAACGTCATATTATAAAACTATCGTACATGATGCAAAATAATATAACGAGATTATTATTTGAATATTTTTTTTTAGTTTATGTACAAAATCTTACATCTCCGACATCTTCTAATGATAAAATCTCAAACTTGATACCCTGATAAAACACGATAATAATTATTCGTATAATGCACGTATACATATGTGTAAAAGATAAATAAAAAATAATCGCGTAACTAATATGCCTATAATGTGCGTAATAATATTTTTCGACTTATAACAGCTATCAAAATAACTGTTAAACATTTTTCTTAAACATGTAACTTAGCTTTAAACTTAGTATGCACGTATTACGATTTCCTACGAGTAATATTACTTGAAAAATGGTGTAAGTTAAACACATCTGCGTGGCACAGTTCATAAAGGTCACTCTGGTGTGCCTCGGTCACTCAGCCTGAGACACACCAGTGTGCCACAATCCATAAAGGTGGCTTAATTACGCAAAAGTAAGATAGAGTGTCTCAGTCACTCTGGTGTGCCTCGGTCACTCAGCCTGAGACACACTAGTGTGCTTCAATTACTCAGTGTGGCTGAGATGCATACATGTGTAACTCAGATACTCAAAGGTTTTAACCTCGGCGGGACGGTGAGCGGACGGGACCGTGATACAGAGCCGCGTGAACCGATTTAGTTTTTATTAGTTACTTCCATGCGTACTTAATAAACAAGTCTATCACCGTTAACGAAAAAGTATGACCATCGTTGTACGTTTTTAAAAATTTTAAGTCAACAAGGTCACACTCTCAAACGTTGTCGATGCTTATGACGGTGTACGGTAGACGTATAAATTTTTTTCTGTTGCTCCGATGTCTGTTATACGCGCTCTGTTTATCTAACCATAAAGATGCGGTGGTTTTTAATTTTTTTATTCCGAAATAAAGCGAGCAATTTTCCTTTACCGGCAAAGCCCGCGGGATGACTCGCATCGTAATATATTTTTCCAAGTTTCCGCGTACTCACTTCGATTTTTTTAATCCAAAAGACAGCCAAGATGATTTTGGTTCTTCTTTGACTTTGTCTTCTTTGTCTTTAACTTCTTCTTTTTCTTCTTCCCTTTCTTCCCCGCTTGATTGGGACATATATTCGCCGAATCCTTTGTTCGCGAGCTAGGCAAATCGGTGGATTTTGTGCTCCAAGGAGATTACGGTACACGGAGAAAAACTGAAAGGACTGGCTCCTGTACCGCACCGGAATGGCTTCTGTCCGATAAAAAAATATACCTTAGAACGGGATCAGTACCGTCAAGACAGGATTGGCTTCTGTCTGCTACCGGAGCCATACCTGTGCGGCACCGGAACGGCGCGACTGGGACGAGTACGTTCTTGCACGGGACTCAGCTCTGCGCGCAACGAACTCCGTCCCGTGCGCACCGGACTCAGTTTTGTGCGTACCGAACTCAGTCCCGTATGTGAAAGGGGCCTTAGCATCGTTCTTTTTTGACGTCGCGAGTAAGACGACATAGAAACGACAGTGATAGACGAAACGATAAATAAGACGGACGATACAAAGATGGCTAAATTTTAATGTTACTATAAACGATAAAGTGAATTATTTTCAATAAAAAAACAGTTCGAACGTGGTATTATTTATTTTGCGCTTAATTTATCATTAAACTTATTATCATTAAACAAATTATATTCTATGAAATCGCGCCATCTTTGTAATGTCCGTCACATTTGTCGTTTCGTCTGTCACTGTGATTTCACGGTTATGTTGTCTTACTCGCGACGACGAAAAAGAACGATGCTTAGGCCCCTGCCACATACGGGACTGAGTTTGGTACGCACAAGACTGAGACCGGTGCGCACCGGACGGAGTTCAGTGCGCGCAGAGCTGAGTTCCGTGCAAGATCGTACTCGCTCCTGTTGCGCCGTTCCGGTGCCGCACAGGAATGGTTCCGGTAGCAGACAGAAGCCAATCCTGTCTCGACGGTACTGATCCCGGTCTAACGTATATTTTTTACTCGGACAGGAGCCATTCCGGCGCGGTACAGGAGCCAGTCTTTTCAATTTTTCTCCGTGTACAGCTAGCGACGTTGACTGCCGGATGCTCGTTGCGAGTCGCGACCAAAAACCTTTATTTCCGACGTATTCGTGTGGTACGTGTATCTCGCCCAAAAAACACGCTAACTGCTTGCGAACTAAAGGCGCGACTGACTTGCGCGTATTGCATCGTTGATCAAGTTGACTATATTCGAACCAGATACGGATTTTTCGTGTGCCGAAATAACGCCTGTATCGTTCCACGAAAAGACTTCGGTTTGCTCATTAGAGCCTGTAACAAGAGTCTCGCTTTCAGTCGATACTTCGACGGCACGCTTTTGAATAAATGCTCGTTATTTCGAGTTCTTTATTTTTTATTTAATGCCTCTCGAATTACATTTTCGTTTCAAATTCCACCGTCGTTTATCGGCAGCATATTATGCTAATGTGCACCTTCTACCAAAAGTAAAAAACGCATCAAATATTGTTGAAATATTTTCCACTTTTCTACATCGTCTAAGTTTTCGCTATTTAAAGTTTTATTCATTTTACCGTCGCGTCTCGATATCTCATAGCCCGGCGTTAAAACGAACCCTGTATCGTTGTTCTGCATCTCTTTGTGCCGGGAAACCGCTTCGCGAGGTAAGAGAACAAATTTTTTAGCGTAGTTCATTTTTACGACTCGTTTGTCCTCTTTCAACATCAAGGAAACACAACACTACAACGATCTTGCTCACGCTGCTCTGACACGCCTCGATTCTATGCTTTATCAGGAGGGTAACGGCACGTCATCTGCGGATGACGAAACGTTTTTGTAAACGATTCAAAGTACAGGGGCAAGAAATTAAAATAGTGTTACGAAAGCCACAATGCGGTATACCAAGTGTCGGTCGATGTTTACAAGTTGTTATTGAACAATTATACAAATATGTTACGGAATCTCATGGTGATGACGATTATATATGATTGTCCTGCAATCCCGAATCTTTTGCGAATCCTGTGTAGGTTTCGTTTCGATCAATTAGGGATTTTAAGCCGAACGTATTATCGCGTATATTACATGAGATAGCGCAAAGTAAATCTGCGTTTGCGTTCAACGAACCGATTGTTTTAACATGCTCGGTAGTGAAGGGAGTTCGAGGGAGAGAGGGCGTCAAATTATCTCTCGATACTACACGCAAAAGATCCATTCTGCGTATGAAAAATATGGATAATTTATGTCTGCCTAGAGCATTCGTGGTTTTAAAACGTACGCAGGAAGTGGTGCCCTTAGAACGGGGGCGTTACATAAAGTTTGGGAAAATATGAGAAAAGAAGATTCGTTTCAGAGAAGAAAAGCATTAGACCTTGAACGCTACTCCAAGGTTAAAGTACCGGAAAAAGGCTGCGGGATAAGTGAAATAATTAAATTTCAAGAATACTTTGCGCGTATAGGAATAGTTATTCGTGTGTATAATTGTAAACAAATTGGACGATTCGCACAACCGTTATACGACGGGTCGAAAAAGTTAAAGCGTGTCACGGTCGTATTGTTCATACGCTAAACCTTCTGTATTACGACGATGCCAACCATTTTAAACCGATTTCAAATCTCACAGCAGCTGTGACATCTCGAAATGATTGCATACGCTGTGATAAATATACGATTAGTCGCACATTCGTAATCTATATTGTCCGTGTTGTTACACATCGCCCTTTGCGCCCTACAGATACGGAAAAAATTTTGTGTGTCTTGAAAAATTAGACTCTAAAATTTAACTTTCATGTGGTGAAATAAAACGTAAAAATTGTCATAATCAAGTTAAACCTGATCATTTATGTCTTATGCAACCTTTAAAAGAGACAAACGAACATAACGTTTTGTTAGTTTTTTAAGATTTCGAGTCACGACAGGAAAATCTTCTAACGGGTACACACGACTTCTATTCGCACGAGCCGAATTTGTGCGTTTTGCAAAAGGCGTGTACAATGTATATCCACAACCTTGACGTCTCTCAGTGGTGTTCTAATTGCGGCATTCGCGAGCACATTTTTTCGCGCGAATCTGTAAAACAGTTTGTATACTATATTTTACGGGACTCTAGAGAGTTCAGTAAAATTATTTGTATAACGCATAATGCTAAAGGTTATGATAGACAATTTATTTTAAAATACATAATCGAAAATAAAATTCAATCTCCGTCGTTAACTTTAACCAGTACAAAAATTGTTAAAATGATTTACAATAATACAGTTATTATTGATTATATGAATTATTTTCATATGGGTTTAATTAAATTACCAAAAGCATTCGGGTTAACGGAGACGAAAGGCTATTTTCCTCATTTATTTAACACCAGGAGAAATGAAAGATACATAGGCCATCTTTCCGATAAAAAATTTTATTAATACGGTACAATGAGTGTCGCCGAAAGACAGAAATTAACGAATGGCACAAAGACTTAAGAAACAGCGGTTACGTTTTTGCTTTTCAGGTTTTAATTTTAAGAGGTTTTTGACTTAGAAGACGTTGAGTTAATAATATTTTATTTTACGAGGAAAAGAATTTTAAGTTAGTTGTCCATCGATCTACCAACATAAAAATTACTTATATGTAGTAGGTATTATCGTACTTAACTTGGGAAAAATAACTTTTATGTTGGTAGTCCTTGTTGGTAGCCCGAAGGACTACCAACAGAAAACTCTTTTTTTTTTTTGTTCAAGAAATATACTATGGTATAGATGAACAACATATTTAATATTTGGGTGAGAAAAATTAAATTGATTTATTCGTAAAATAATGTATTTGAATGAATAAATTTAACGTATATCGAATAATGTAAAATTTGAATTAGGATATTCAAAGGTTATATCAAAATATTACTGCATGTTATTTTGTAAAATGATAGAATTTTAAATCAATATTTACATGAATTTATAAAACAGAAATCGTTCATTTAAATTTAGAATTATCTGTTTTTTCCTTATATTCAGAAACTTGAGAGAGAAAAAAAACTTGATGTACAGAATTATTGAGATTATTAAATACAGAAAAGTTTAACACAAAAACCAAAAAAGAAGAAAATCAATATTCAAACCACAAATAATGCACAAAATGTCTTGTCTATATATATATAAAATTAAATTTGATAAAATTTAGTACAAGAAAAAGCTTTTTAAGTAGCCTCGTCCTTTTGATTCGTTATTTTGATTAGCTATATATGTAAGACAAAAAAGCACAGCTTTCTGTAATATTCCATAAAAATCGAACACAATAAAATATAAAAATTTAAAAAGGCTAAAAAAATAAAATGATTGGTTGATAAAATTACTTGTTTATAGGCGTCCTTTGTCGTTATTATTACATATCTTTTATTGTGGACTTTATGTCCGAAATTCATTTCATATAAAATGTACAAAAAAAAAACGTTAATTACGTCACACCGTCTTCACTTTAATTAAAACATTAACAGAAACGTCGAATTCAATCACGTAAACACTTTATTTGCCTCGGTTTTTGCGTAACGATGAGCCTTACGTTTGCTTGGGACGCTCGACCCACGTTAGTAAAAAAAAAATGCGCGCGCAATTGCATCTTACTCTTAGCAACAACGAAAAGAATAAGCGCCAGTACTTTTTTCTCCATCTATTTCTAATTAAAAAAGCCCAAAAAGAGCTGAACTTAAAAAAACAAAACATTTTTTACTTTTTTTAGGAAAGAAATTGTTAAATATTGTAAATTGGATGTTTCGGTATTATGTCAGGCCTGTTTTATTATTAGAAAAATTTTTATCGATATCGCAGGTGTTTGTCCTTTTGCAGATGCTTGCACAAAAGCATCGGCTTGTAATGTTGTTTATAGGCGCAAAAATTTAAAACGTAAAACTATAAGAATCATTCTGTATGGCGGATACAGACTCGCAGAAAAACGATCCCGCAAAGCCCTACAATAGTTGGTGTTGCGCGAAATACGCGACGGTGTTAAAATTACGGTCACGGCCGGGAGCACAGTTCAACAACGGGACACCGCGTGGACGGGCTTTACGAAGACGACGTCGGTCACATGACTGTTTATCTATTCCATGACGTTTTTGGCACTGCTGTAAAAAATGCTACCCCACCAACAGAGACAAACAATTTGCCCCGGGCGATTCAATGACGATACACTACGAACGCACGGAGATGATATCCAAAAAATTTAAAGAGGCCGGTTACAATTTGATAGATATATGGGAATACGTTTTCGACACACAAATAAAAACGAATTCTTAAGAACGTAAAATTGTAGAATACATGACGGCGTACATGTTAAATCCACGACATGTTTTTCATGGTAGTCGTACCGTCAAGACTTGTACCTATTACGACGCTAATGATGAAGAAAATATTAAATATATAGAATTATGCTGTTTGTATCCGTGGGTCTGTATAAAGGGAAAATACCCGATCGGTCATCCTAAAGTATATGTAGGCGAGAAGTGCATGGAAATAACGCGAAATTGCAGTGACGTCAGCAACGTTGACGGTTTGATTGCATGTCGTATCTTACGACCGCGTAACTTATTTCACCCCCTATTTCCAGCTAGATTGAATAATCGATTATTTTTTGCACTGTATCGGTCTTGCGTAACGGATATGCGCCACGACGATTGTCCTCACGATCTTGATTCGGAACGGTGGTTGGAGGGCATGTGGGTTTCTGACGAAATACGAAAACGGTTTGAGTTCGGTTACAAAATTCTTCGCGTTTTTGAAATTTGGCAATATAAAGAGGTACAATATAACGTGGCTACGGGCGAGAACGGATTATTTGTTAATTATATAAATTGTTTCTTGAAGATAAAACAAGAGGCGAGTGGATGACCTAAAGAATGTACAAACGAGGCTTTGAAGGAAACATACATCATAAAAGACTATTTTAATGTAGAAAAAATTTAACTCGGTAAAGACAAAATAATTTGAGAAGGGTTACTCGAATTATTGGTAATTTCCGAATATGTGACGACGACTATTTTACCCATCAATGATGATATAATGTATGTGGGATATAAAAACATCGGCGGGGCTGCGACCGCTGTGCCTAACACAAACGTAGTTCTCGCAGCGTACACGACAGCTCAAGCGCGATTAAAGTTATACTCTTATCTGGAGACACTCGATACGCGCGTCCTTTACTACGATACCGATAGCGTCATTTACGTTAGCAAGGCCGATGCATATCACTCACAGACAGGAAATTTTTCAGGCGACATGACAGACGAACTCGAATTCTACGGCAGGGGTAGTTTTATCAAATCGTTAGTTTCAGCAGGGCCCAAATTTTATGCATTCCGTGTACAAAAACCTGACGGGACTGATTCGGAAATATGTAAAATAAAGGGTATAAAGTTACATTACACGCATAGCCAGATGTTGAATTATAACTCGATTAAAAAACTAATTAAAAATATTTACAACGAAGACAACCAAGACGACGACTACGATAATTCAATTGGAGTGACGTATGACGCTATTCGATGCACGCCGTTTCACGATGTTGTAACACGATCGGAGACAAAAACTTTAACTCCCGTTCTTGCTAAGCGGCGCGTGTTTGGCTTCAATAAAAAATTCTCGTTACCATACGGGTATAAGCACGTTTGTAATGAGTTTGACTAAAAGATTTAAGGGAGATTTTTGCGTTACGATTTTCAAAAACTTTTGTCATTTTTTAAATTTAACGCGAATGCGAATGTAAAATTTAATCTTCAGTTTCTAAAACTGTTTTCAGGATCCGATAAGTATATGGATTTTCGGACGTATAACGATCAAACAGTGCGTATGTCATTAAGTGTCGCCCAACGTTATTTGCTGAGCAGCAGCATGATCGGATACCCCGACAGATTTCCGGCTTCTTTCGAAGATATGATATACCGGCGGTTGTACGGATGGACGGGGTATTGGATTCATCAGGTTGAGTTAAACGAGGACGCTCTAAACGACGACATGATCGACCTCATACCCGAACGTATTATCGCGCTCATATTTGGACACGATGGCTTTAAACAACATATCGAGACGTGCGAGCAAGACGAACAATATTGTGTGTTGTATCTTCAAAGTATGATTACAAATCAATTTTTAACAACCGGGATCGAGTCAATTGTGCAACATTGATTGAAATCGCGTCTTATAAATATGTTTTTTTTTTTCAAATCGCTCGCAAATATATGTATTTCATGTAAAAAATGTGACATATCCGGGCAACGAAACATTGTTAAATATTGAGCGTAATTTAGGAAACCACAGGACCCGTAGATTAAGGTACATTTTTCATGCGATGCGAACAAGTTTTAATATAGAAGTATGCGAGTCGGTAGGCAATTATGTTTTAAGGGTCAGTGAAAATCGTCATGCTCGACGTGATTAATTGATAATACGAGGATAATTATGGGGGTTTTTCTCGGTCAGAAGTGACATTCCCGGTTTATAAAGTGCTTCGGCTAATTTGCACCGTACCAGAAATGTTTAATTTGATAAGGGATGATCTTATTGCAGAAGTAAAAATGGTTGACAAGTTTAAAAAAAATTACGAGTGGCGGAAGTAAAATTGAATTAAAAATTGTTGTTTTACCAAAATGTTTGGTTTTTGTTTATTGTTTTTTAAAATTCATATGAAACTCTTTATTCTTTCAGAATATTATATTGATGGTGTACAAAAACTCAGCCTTGTCCAACAAATCTTTCGGACGATGTATTGAAATGGTATCATATACGATCTTTATCCTTTGAAGCAACGCTGTGTTTCCTTTCTACCAATTTTATCAATAAATTATTCAAATGTTTATACGACGAACATAAATTCAACGAATCATCGTCATTTCTGTGGGACCCAGTAGAAAATTTAATGTCTGAAAAAATATTTCAAAATGTACTCAAAAAAATAGTAGAACGATGTTTTAATATAGACCGGTATACATATATTTTCGACAGTTTCCACGAAACGTACGGCAAAAATAATTTGGCTTACATGTACAAATACATAGATATGTGCAAAACTTTGTTTTCTTTAACATTTTTAAAAATTATGAAAAATTGACAAAATTTTAATTCCGATATTATATTTCAATTAATGAAGAATGATACTTTGTTAATAAATCGTGCGCTAAATAAATAATAATAAATCCATCCGATAAAATTTATCATAAATTATTTAAGACATTGGAAGGTTCACAAGCTTCGCGAATAAAACAAGCCCTATATGTTTTAAAAAAAGTCTTTAGCGATGATGTTTATCACCACACATACAGAATGTTTCAAACTTGATTCGAAGATTGTGAAAATGAAAAATGTAAAATTGACCACGCCGCCGTTAGTAGTATAACAGAATTTTTTCATCTGTATTTCTTGGGTCTTGATTGGGATAGTATTATGTTCCCCGTGTACGGTTATATAGGCTTAGTGGGTACGTTTTCTGTTTTTGTAGAATAAATAAAAATTGGTATTATTGTAGACGGCGACATTATCGACGAATCTGAAAACATTTTTCACCGCTTGTAATTATGTACTATGTACTCTTCACTTGTTAACAATGTAAAATTTTTATTGTAATCATTTTATCAAATGTATCGTATTGTAAATATCTTATTGTAAATAAATATTTTATATTTGATAAGAAAGTCAGTACATATGCTTTGAAAACGAAAATATTAATTCTGTTTTTCATTACAACCTAATAATCGCCAGAACCTTTTTTTGCGGTTTTCAAACAACGGTCTGCGAGCCCGTTTCATAAAATAAAAATTTTAAATTTGTTGTTCATAAAATATATCGTTAGTTATTCTTCTCTGCTTCGCGAGATCTGCAACGTTAAGGTAAGACTATCGCACTTCGGAAAGCATTTTGTTTCGAAGAAGCATTAATCTGAGTTTGAAAAACAATGCTATATCGTATATCTAACATACAGTATCAGAATATCGCCGTGTTTATAACCGTCGCGACAAATCTGACAATAATTTGCAAACGCCGTTTGTTTTAAAATCTTCGGTTCGAAAATGCAAATTGTCGTATATCAAAAGTCAGTTTAGCGCTCGACACCGTGGCGCTACATTATGTGTTATTACATCGGTTATCCGCGCTTCACCCGTCGTGCTTACAGTTCCGCGCATAGTGACCTGTACGATGTGAGATATGCCGCGCACCATATATGCAACGGCAGGTCCTTATTTCCCCCAAATGACGCGCAACGCGAAACAATTTTACGTATCCAAATCAGTGCTAAATTCCAAATTCTGTGTATCAACAATACGCACCGCGAACGGTATCTGGCGTTAGCGGGCGCCCTTAACAACGATTTGTGGTGTGAAGTGTGGCGTGATTGTCACGAGGACATTGGATTTCAGGACCCGGCCGCCTGTGAATTATATTTAAAAAACTTAAATATAATGCGCAGCGTTCTCGAGCCGCTCGTATTCGAACTTTTCAATCCATGGCCCAGGCGAGGGCTGAATTTTACCAGCACGGCCCCCCACCACCATCCGACAAAATCGACGTGTTCGAGCGCCCGTACGAGCCGCCCCGCGAGATATTTGCCAACATCTCACAGCATCCCTACACCGAAAACAGGTATTAGATCCTACAAGTAAGGTAAGTGTAAAGTTTTTTTGGGGGATAAAGTTTTAGCCGTCGCGCGCATTGTGTACGGTTTTAGCGTTCCCACTAGGCGTGCATTAAGATGCGCCTCAATACAGCGTCCGCTAAATCTTAGGCGCTTGCGAAGTACCGCTCGTACGTTTCCGCGTCGAACGGCGAAGAAAGCCGAATCGCCTCAAGACTCGTTCGCGCGTGTAACTTTGGCGGTTGCTGTTTCTCGAACGGGCGCGCAAGCGCGCCCGCATCCTCGATCGGCGATAGCCAAGTTTTCTTCAAGCGCTCACGTGTCCTCAACCGGCGGCCGCTGTTTCTCGAGCGAGCGTACGCGAATGCGCGAATGACGATCGCCAAGTTTCGCGCATCCCCGACCGGCGGTCGCTTGTTTCCCACCCTAAGTACGCGGGCGCGATTATCTCTGATTCTACGTCATCACGGGACGAGCTTTTAAGTAGCTCGAAAACATCTCTTCCGTGATAACGCGTCATAGCTCAGTGGTCAGAACCGCTGGGTTATCAAGCCGGCGACACGGGATCTAGACCGCGCGAAAACAGTTTTTTAT
>JABFOV010003986.1:0-14896 GCA_022817685.1 Aradophagus sp. ZL-2020 | reverse complement strand
CGTATAGACGTGCTACGAGCGTTATAGCAGTCGCGTGTTTCACTCATGCACCCGAGCCCTCTACTCACTTATTTCGTGCTCTATCTTGAGTTCTAGTCGATCTAATGAGTACGCACGTGTTTTTTTTTTTTTTCAAACAGAAGACGGCCAACGGGATGTAGAAAGGTCTTGTGGGCTCCGAGGAGTGTATAAGAGACCGGTCGTGAACACGAAAAAAACCGTCGCGGGGCCCCCCCCCCCCCCCCTCCCCCCTCTTCGCCGCGTCTCGACCAAGCGACCCTTTTACCGAAATATCTCAATCGGGCCGATCGCGCAAAAGCCCGTGGTTTTACGGCCGCGAGGTCAAAATAGTCGAAGCTCGCCGGCCCGCTTGTCATACGCCAGTAAGCACGTCTGGCCGGATACGCACTTGTTCTACTGCGTCGCCACTAATTCAATGTACGCCAGTCAAGCGGGCCGTCGTGCGTGCAATTGCCGTCCAAAGTATTGTCCGAGGCGCTCTCATCGCGCTTCGCAGTTACGCAATCTTCGTACAATAGCCTTCTTTCGCCGAGACCCCCTATCCCCCCCCCACCCCACTTCTTTTTCCCTCCCATGAACGGCAAGTTACCCCGGCACTCGCGTCATTCATTAGACGCGGATGAATTGATTATGTAAATGGCAGTCGCACGTGCTATTGTTTGTCCTTGCTTTGCTGCTTTCTGTCTCCCTTGCTTGTACATTTATCACTTGTTTAACGAACGTCGTCAATTGCGAGAAAAAATTATGGTAATGTAGAATTGGTGCACCAGAAATTGAAACGTTATTGTAATTAAGTAGAAACGATGGGAAAACGGTAATTTAATTTTGTTTAATATTCGTATCGAATAGATTTGAAGGATTATGGGTGAAAACGATTTTAATGTAAAGATTCACAGAGTATAAAAAAAATTTAATTCCACCAGTGTAAAAAGTTTGTATTAATGAAATGTTGAACTTTTACTTTAATAACAACGCGAAATAAAAAATTATAATTATGAAGAACAAAAAAAGTATAAAGCACACATTTGTTCGTTACTTATTTCGACGTCATTATCGCCCGCTGTAATAACGATACGGAAAATAACATTTTCCGCTCGAGATTAATATTTTAATTCCGATATTCACCAACGAGCATCATAACGAACAATTCGGTTTTTGAGTAAAACACGAGATTGCGATATCGAAATTCAATGGGCAGTTTTAAACCTCGTTAGTTCGAATTTCGGGCTTTTATTATTTCTTCCACGTGAAAATGTTTATCGCTGCAGAAAATTGTTCGTCAATCGGACGTTGAGAATGTACAATGATTTCGAAACCGCCGATTCGTATTGATTAGACAATCCCTGTCAAACTTGATCATCGACTCCAGATATGAATCACCCACAAATATTCGCCGCTACGATTATACGTCTTAATTTCAAGACCAAAATAAATTACGAGCACCGTCCGTAATACTTTGTAACATAAAAGAAAACAATTCATTATCTTGGCTGGAAAATTAATGAAGCAAGTCTAATCTGGTTCGACTTATGGGTAAGGACGGCCGGTTAATAAATTTCAGCGCGAGCAACAATGGTCGCGAGGAACGAGTGCCGCAGCGTCTGTGACAGCGGCTAATCGTGGGATGAATAAACCGACGTAATTCCGAGCGACGCGCGAGTACTAATGACGGGGGAAGGTGTCGGGAAAAATGTGGTATCTAGGTCCCCCCCGACGTCACGACAAGAGCGTTTTCCGAAGCGTTTCCGTTGCTGGCCGCACTCCCACGGGAAGACGCGCACGCACCGGCCGATCGTGGCGCCCTCTTCCTCCGCTTTTTGCCTTGCCTCCCCCTTCGCCTTGCAGTGCGTTCACCCGCGCATGCACGCGTTTCGAAGTGTCCTTCGGGGTAAAAAACGAGGCAACAAGGCAATTAGTCTCACGGGATTTTCGCAGCGACTCGTTTTGCACACAATGCATTAAACAACAAGAGCAACTAAAGGGGGGGGGGGCGAAACGTTGGAGAAAAAGAGTAGAGAGACGGAAGAAGGAAAGCGACGAAAAAAGCGGAGGCGAGGCGGCAACAACGATCGTTGGCCGCGACGTCCAATGTCGACACAGGAAAGTGGCCATTAAAACGCGTGAACGTTCGATTAAGATACGCCCGTTGGATATAGCGTTTTAATTAAATTTCAGATTGGAACATTTGATTGTAATGTTTAATTGAAATTGATAGTAGATATTCGTGCCGAGCAGATGGCGCTGTACGATGCATTTGAATCGGATCCGACTTAAATGTCAGAGGGTTTCAGGAGACTCATAAATGTTCCACTTTTTTTCTCCTGTCTTTTTCATTTTAAATTGAATGGAACCTTCGACTTATCTTAGACGTCGACTGAAATAATGTGGACTTTGTGGACTTTTTCCGTTTTAAAGAACATTAGAGTATTTGTTAAATGATGTTATTGTAAGTGAAATATAAAAATTATTATATTGTTTTAAAATGGGTTTGCGAGAGTTATTGTTTGATGACAGTCATCCTTGCATTTCATATCACCATTTAAAAAATAATAATCTTTTTTTCAATAATTAATTTCTTTTTAATTGTAGTAAACTTTTACTAAAAAGCTATATTTTTTTTCGAATGTTATTTTAATTAATTTCAAATGGAAAGTTCACAAACAAACTTTTATAAACCCATTTTTATAACTTAAGGTAATTTTTATCGGATTTTTATTCTTCGTGCTGGCAAAATATATACGCAAATATTGTATTGCAAGTAAAAATGTGAATAGCTCTATCCGTTGGTGTTGTTTAAAAACGATTTTAACAAGACAAAGGACACGACTATTATATTTACTTAATGCCCGCAATTCGTCCACGTCAGAACTTGCTTGAAAAGAAAAGATTTTAAACTTTTCATACAACCCGCAAACGTAGGCCAAAGTAAATTTTAATGTATCAGTCATGAGTGCAAGGGTTTGCCTTGTACTTTTTTTTTCTTTATTTCAACTTTTTTTCTCGCATTTTTTCCATTATATAATGGAATAACATGAGTGCTTGCAAAAAAATCATTCCTCAGCCTGATATTATCGCTGATAGGGAATGCCGAAAAGAAAAGTATTTCTTGAATTTATCGGCCTGGACGTTTAAAGGCGATTAAACGAATTTATTCTCGGCTTAGACCGTGAGGAACTGTTTCGATGGGTATCGGTTTTCATAAATTCCTGAAGAATGGTTTATTTTTCAAATTGCACCGAAAAGCCATCTGCTGCGACTCCGAGGAACACAGTTTCATCGTTCACATTTTTTCGTCTCGCAATGAACCATCGGTTTGATTCCACCAAAATGATTCAATTTACAACCTGTTGCCACCTCTGACCTTTTCACTTCTCTTGGCGTATTCATTCCCACTTTACAACATCGAATTCCTGAATTCTTATATTCCATTTGCATCTAATTTCTATTCGAAAATTCGCGGGAAATCGCCCACGGATCGGCCGAAAACTAGCAATTAATTGTGAAAAAAAGGGCGGCTGGAAGGACGGAGAGAAAAAGAAACGACGAGAGGTATCGAGTAACGATCGCTCAAGGTGTACTTCCGTCGCTTATCGGACAATAAATTCTGCCGGCGAAAAGAGATTGCAATCGCGCGGAGGATGCTTTATTTCGGTTGTTAATTCCTTGTCAATGCGGCCGGGCGATTAATCACGCGCGCGGCCGCATAAATCAGGGGAACGAAAAACAACGGCCGGAGCGTATAAATAATATTAGCCGCGCAAATCGCGAGGCTCGCGGCGCAGTGCTATATTTACGGGGCACAATTAACCGGCGCATTAAGCCCGCTGGCTATGACGACCCGCTTCCATCTCTCTCCATCTTTTTGTCGAGAACAAGGCTCGTCGAACGCCGCGGTCTGTCTGCTTATTATGAGACATTGTTGCACTCTCGTTCGAGAGAAATCGGCCAAATTCTCTCGCCGCGCTCGTTTCGCAATCGACATCGAGACATTTTTCCGTAATTATTTTGTTCTTTCTCGCGGCGTGGCTTTCTCCCGCGGATCCGCGTTTCGTAATCGTTTCATCGAAGGCGAATCATTTTGTGAGATCAATACCTCCTCTTTCCCAAAAAAATTTGTAACGTGAAAAGAATTAATTTAATTGTTACATTTCATTGAAAAGTTGTATACTTTTGAAGTGATCAATTTTGTTGATTAATATACACTGAAATATTTTCGAAGCAGGACAACTGAATTAGTTATTGTTGAATGATAAAAAAAATAGGTGTGAAGCAATTTTTACATTACATTTCGATATTTTCATCCTGCAAATTGACGATCTCAATTTTAATGAGACTGACGTAATAATTTCGGATCTAAATATATTTTCTGATATAAATATTAATTTACTACAAACAAACGTTAGACACAAATATTTTTTTAACATTTATCTCTGCATTAGCTGTTATTGAAAAAAAAAAAAAACGACTTAAAAAATGACTTATTTTCAATTTCAGAGTATAATATTAGTGACAAGTGTTATTTTTGTTATATCTGATGCAATTCGGCAACTAGTTTTACCTTTCTTTTTTACGGTACAAAAACTTACAATATCCGTCTTTACAATGGAAAAGTAAAACAATTTCCACTTGTTTTACTTCTAAACATACACACGCGAAACGAACGATTGTTCACGTTAATTATCCGAATCCTGCTAGGTTCCCTTTAATAGTCCGATTGATTAAAGAATAATAAACTTGTCGACAGATTCACTCGTAGCTAGCGCGGCGCATTTAATTGAAATCAAACCAGAAAATGACCGGCAAACGTCATTCGGGGCTGAAAAGCGTCGTGACATTGACGCGCGTTTACGTAAAATCGGAGCCGGCAATCGTAGCGGCAATTCTTTACTCCGGGATCGCGTCGAAGCTGATATTTTTTCCAAAAGGTCACCCGAACGCTTTGTTCGTTCCGATAATGGCGCGTTTTTTTGCCGGCCCTTTTTTCATATAAAATGCCCTATTTATATATAACTATTCACACACATACATGCCGCCACCCACGCACATAAACCACACATACACATACGCGTGTTCCACATAACTTGCAACCAACGTCATCGATATTGCAACGGTGCATTATTTCAGCGAATCATTATAAACAAAATAATAGAATTTCCCGAGCGAATTTCACCTTCAACTCGGCAATCGCGTCGCGCGTTCTTCGGCACACTTTTGGCTTTTCGAGGCGCGTCCTTCAAACATTCATAACTCGTCCGAATGGCGTCGCGCAACGTTGATAAACGCCGCGCTATCGCCGGCGTTTTGTCGTCGCGATCAAAGACGCGCGCTCGCGGGTTATTTCCAAGCCCGGCACAATAAACCCATTGATCGCGACAATCTGAAATGGAACGGTATCTGCCGAGCCTGCTGTCAGACCGCGCACCCATCTTCTTCCGCCTCATTGATCGCCGACAACTCGTATCGTCGACGCGAGGCTGAAGGCAATTTTTTTCATTTTTTTTTTATTTCATACCTATAAATAACCGACGACTCTGCATGTTAGCGAAAACCGCGAAAAGGGCGAGATATTAAAAATAGGCATGACAATTGGCGATAATTAGGCCGCCAACGCGATTCAGTCCGGAGACAATCGGACGGCGAAATTGACGTTCGCAAGGACGTAATCTTGCGGCCCTTTGTTTCCCAGCGCTTAATTTTTACGACGAATGTTTCGGCGGTTTTCGTCGTTCGTGAATTTCGTCTTTTCGTACAATTCGTTGGGAATCGATCGATGGATTATCAGAAGTTTTTGATTGTTTTTCCATGAAATCGAGTTTAAATTGATTGCGAAGAGATGAAAAGTCGGGCTTATGAACGAAAAAACGTCATTTCAATGTTGATTTAACGTAACTTTAATTCATTATGACGTTTGTGATTTATTTTTTTTTTTTTTTTTTGATTAGGTGCGGTTAATTTGATAATTTTTTTAATAGAACATATATAATAATAATTTTGCACGCAAGTGCCTTAATAACTGTAAAATTTTAATTTTAGAAATATATTACAAAAAAAGTCGTCCAGAATTTCCGGCACATATTTTTACTGCGACTTACACAACAGTGGCACGGGCATAAAATTTAACAGAAGAAAGTTTCCCCGAAAGAAGTTCACCAAAAGTTTACAATACAACATTTTATGCCCCAACCTAGAACAATGTTTGGCAGAAAATCGAGCGTACATTTAAAACACGCATTTACATAATACGTAATGACGTCCTGTATTGTCGCTTCGCATTTTTTCGTGTATTTGATTTCAAGCCCGAAATTTGTTCACAAAGAAGCGTTCCGAACTTTCTGCTTGCCGACGCCATACATTCTTGTAACTCGACATTTTTCCGCTTTTAAAACTGACTCGTGATGCGTCGATGAAACTGTTTCAACGGACGTATTGATTTTTGCAAAAAGCGTCAAAAGCACCATTGCGACGGTGCTTTTCGCCGTGGAATTGTCGATTGAATGAAAAGCCAAAAAAGGAGTTAACGCGGTTAAAACTGTCAGAGCGGTTTACGTACGTTTCACTTTTTATTAAAATTCGCCTTCGACGTCCGTCGAATCGCTTATGAATATTAAACGTGGGTTAAATTCCGACTTGTTAAAATCGCGTTGTTTTGACAAACGCGCAACGATGCTCGTAAATTTGGCCTTCGGCTTGCTGCGTCGTCTTGTCTTGCGAAAGCGACATTCGATTGTCGCGATATTTTCACTTTCGCGTCGATTAAGTGTGGAAGCGCTTCCTATGCCAGGAACAATAAAACGTTCTCATAAATCAGGAAAACGCGCTATCAAATACCCGCCTGGTGTTTGATACCAATCCGTCGATAGAACCGACAAAGCTGCGACGAGTCTTGTTGCCGGTAGAAAGTCCTTTTAGCATCTTTGATGCATAAATTCACGGAGTTGCGACAACTCTGTTTCTTATAACGTTATTCACATCAAAGATGTGTTTTAAAACACATTCCTTTCACTAAAATCGAAAGCGTAAAAAGTTCCATCGAAATACGCGAATTCCGAAAAGTCAAACGCACAGCCAGCGAGACTCTGATTTCGTATTAAAATGAGAAATTTGCGTTTACGAGCGTTCGTTTCTTCTTACATTAATAAAGCATTGAAAGATGTAAAAAATGGTTATTTTTAAAATTGGTTACGCGAGCGAAGACGTAAGTACTGAGAAAATGATATCGTTTCGCTATGGCTAATGTAGATAATTTAGTAATGGAATTTATGAATTCTACATGCAGTAGGCTCGTTTTTATGCGGAGAAAAATAATTTAGTAAATATTACTTTGATTTCTGTTATTTGTGTAATAGAATTTTTTCAGTCTTGGAATTTGTTGCATTATATACAATTTTCATGTACATTTTAATAATGATGAACAGAGTACATTTCATTGCGTAGATACTATGGTCACAAGATTATGATGTAAATAATTATTATTAAATTATTGTTCTCTATAAACAGATAATGCTCTTTTGGTAATACTGCTTTACAATTTTAAATTATCGTTTTTTTACATACTATATTCTGAACGATCATTATTTCAAGAAGAATTTACTTCTTGCGAATGAATTTCTTATAATATCAAGAAACATGCATTCATAGCAATAATAATCCCCTTAGTGTAAGTAGCTTGCAAAGGGTATTACTTGTAATAAATAATACAATTATTTTTGATACGGAAATCTCATTACAATATTCCGTGCAGCAAAAAAATTTTTTTTTCAACTTCAGGTAAATGTTTCAATTAGTAACATCTTAAACAAACATCTAATTAATCATTTTATTCCATTTCATTGATAAAACTGTTATAAAAATATGTCGAATAATATGTGCGAGGTATAAATTGCAAAAGTAATACATCCATTCAGTACTTTATTATTTATTTATGTTAAATAACAATACAAACACTATCGGACATAATAATTAACATAATTAACATAATCGGAACATTGACTTCATTAACTTCTGTCGGCACCTAGAAACTAACTTAATTTACTTATTAACTAACGCATTAATAATCCACAAGGTGGATAAGACCCGCGCGTGATCCCGCTTAATAATTTTTATCCTTTTTTATATTTAATAACTCGAACACCCGATAAAAAGAACGACTGCAGTTTTTACGGCGAAGGGAAAAAAGAAGCTTTCGTTAATTACACGCATAATTGAATGGCATGCGCTAATAGCGCGTACTTTAATTCACGCCGGGCAAATTGCTCAAGTGGCTGTTGTTTCGCGCGGCGAATGTCATCGGATCTATCGTGAAACAAAAACCTTAATCACGATATAACTCGCAGCGAAGATAAGCCCGCCATTTTCATAATTACTTCTAAGTATTTCGCACAGTAGTGCCGTACTGACACAAAGGACATTTGTCGACTCATTGCCTTTTATCACGTCTGCCGGCTGCTCCCCCGCCGGCACCGCCGGGCTTCTACTCTTAATATCCGCGCGTGTTCACAAACACGGAACGCGCCGGTGATTTGTTTTGGCTGCGCGTCACAAGGGCCCCCTGCTCAACGACGCGTGAACCGACGCTTCGCGTCAACCGTGTTCTCCTTCGTCCTTCCTTCCTCACTTCCGACTGTTTTGTTGCGATCCCAGTGTAAGAGCTTGAAAAGGAGACGTGCAGGGCCGAGGGACGGGAGGGGAAGTCATAAGAGGTACAGCCAAATGATGAGACGCTAAATCGAATGTGCATTGCAGACATTGTTTGTGTACCGAACGACGAGATATGTTTGTGTCGAGTTTACGATACGCTGCCTAAAAATTTGGAAATTATGAAGAGAAAACGTAATGAAAGACGATTGCAGGACGAATTTTGTAGGGTATATATTTTATGGGGATGGGGGAGGATAAATTGTAAATTAATAATTCGGGTTTTAATTGGAATTGGTAATTTTATCATATATTGGTACAAATTTCAGATTGGTAGTACATATGATTTTTTCTTTCTATAAGACATAAAGATGGTCCTTTTTGTCGCATGAAATTCGTATTTCATATCATATCTAGGATCATATTCAAATGCGAGTACAAATTTCTATTCTTTTGTTTCTTTTCCCTTCTATTGTGCGCTATTTGCTCCCTTATCGCACCCATTAAGGGTCGCACTGGTGACACAAAATATCATATGCTATAAGGTCGGTAAGAGATTACATTCGCGTGAGGCATGTTGAATTCAGTATGTAGTGCCCTTGTTACACAAGATATAGTTCCAAGTGTTACAATAAACTGACGCCTTTTATTTCCTCGTCTTAACGAATTTCATTGTTACAAACTTTTCATCGGAAATCAATACCCCGCTATAATTACACAATCTCGTCATATTTATCATCAAACAGCGTTTCGTTTCATCCAGCAACGAAACATTATTGCGGAATCTGAAGAGCGCGAAAAAAAAAGAGTTAAGCCCGAGTTACGTAAAATGTTTATCAATCTCGATCACTTGAATCGCTCCAAGCACATTTATTCAACGGAAACAAACTCCATTTGCACTCGCATTATCGAGCTATTTATTTACGTTAATTAAATACGAAACTGGATGATCCAAATATTTGCGCAAATTATTTGATAAACATTATCGGATGTTTAGCTTGATTAAAATCATACCCGGTCGACAAACAATTTGCATATCTCCAGTTGCCATAACTAATAATACATCACATGTAACAAACTAATGTTTTATTCAACATCATTCTCAGGCGATTTGCCGGCGCAATAACTAACTTTACCCGCTAATACAAATCGATATTTTTCACCTAATGCCTAGCCATCAATAACAGTTGCCAGTCTCAATAACCGAAGCGCATCAAACGGCAAGCGCGCTGTCGATGCATTACGATCAAACGGAACATCATCAAATAAACATCAGGTCACCGTCATAACAGCGCCCCTATCGACTCAACATTAAATATCAATTATAAGTCGAACGGTACCCATCAACGGATGCGACCGCGCTGCAAACCAGCGAGAAAGAATAATAAATCGCTCTCTAACAACGAACTGCATTTGAAGGAGGGAAACGGAAGACGGTGGGTGGGTCGGGGGGCGAAGTGGGGGGGGGGGTGAATCCATTTGGCCGAGCGCAGGATACTCGTCGCGCGCGCTTCGCCGGCGACGGGGAGGAAGAGGCGGTGTTGGCGGTTCCGCGCGCGGCAAGAGGAAGTGGCTCATTGCGGCGCGAAGAAAGCCTAGCCCCATGAAAAACGAGGCGCGCGCGCGCCTCTGAAGAGATACGAGCGCAGCGACGTAACGGGTTGTTGACTCGTTGCCCATTCAGCATAAAGTGCAACGAACCAACTTCCCCCCCGTCGTCGACGATAAAAATCTATACCGGCGCGCGCCGCCGACGACTAATCGCCGGCGATTTTGCGGAATTATCGGCGGCTCCGAGTGGAAGGTTCGTCTTCTCGCGGTCCTTAATGACCGTGTCAACAATGGATTGTTAATTATGCGCGTCGATCGGACGTTTGTTTTAGCGGCCGCTCCGGTTGATATTTAATTATGGTTTCATTGTTCGCGCCGACCGGCATTGTTGCACCGGGTCGCGCCGATATCCGGCGTGGGGAAAACTCGGCTCTTTTGTGTTCTCTCGCTCTCCGCTGGAAAACAGCGCGACCGAGTCGTTAACTGGGTCGTTTTTAACGGCTAATTCACGAGGGCGCGCTTTGCTTGCTAGCTTGTTGCTCGCTGTGTTTGTGCGGCGAGTTTCTTTGAATTCGCGTTGTAATCGTCGGGGCAATTGCGACGTCTTGGAGGAAATTAAGTGGTCGGGGAATTGGTAAATTGAATAAGGAATCGGGTCTTTGCGATGTAACATGGTCGTGCATGGACGACGCTGGAAGTATTTGTGGTTTCGTTGTTTGGAGAGAGGTTTTAGTAACGTTGGAGGAGTATTGTTGAATAATCGGGCGTATTGCCATCCGTTTTAAAAGTTGTCAAAGGATTGTTTACTTCCATTGATAATCTAAATGTTAATTATATTATATTATTTACGAAATTGGTATAGAATTTTTTAAGTACTACCGAATTTATTTCACTTGAATTTGCCTTCCATTTCTACCAATTAATGTTGAATAATTATACCGTTTTTACTCCGTATAAATACCATCTAAGGAAACTTCAGTTTTCAAACAATACAATTCCCTATGAAAACTAAACGTACATTTCCAGCAACTAAATAAACTTCTTCACTTCGATAACTCCGTTTTAATATACCACATAAATTGGCAACCTACAGCATCTAACGATCGCACCCAAAGTACTTGAGCTTCTCGAGCCACACTTGGGACGAAAAAAGCGCGCCCGCGTTACGAGAAAAACTCGTTCGAATCGACCTGGCTCCGGAATCGCCGCTAACGGTTCTGTAATTCCTGTTGCTCGCGTCGTGGCAGCGCCTCGGAGCGCATTCCTAGAGTCGCGCCGAGCGCGATCCAACCGCGAGCGTCCGTCCGATTTATTGATACAAATGAGTCAATCGACGGGCAAATAAATAAGTGAACGTATCCACGGAGACGCGAGTCCATCAATCGTCGTTAAGCGCCGATCGATGATAAGAAATGACGCCGGGTAAACCGCGCCTCGGGTCCGAGATTCGAGGGGCACTGCGAGGCACGATGACTGATACCTCCGGGCATGTTTTTGCCGGGCGAAACAAATGCGGGGCCGTTTCGCGGACTACTTTAGCGCGTTTAAATCTCTTAAAGGACAAAAACAAATGCGCAAACTAAAGCGTCTATTTGTCCGCGTCGGCCGCGAGCCGGATTCAAGTTCACAAGCGAGCAGCGTTGCCAGACATTTTGCGGTATTTGCCGGAGCTACGATACAAAGCACGCGAAAGCCACCTTTATGCTCGCAACACAACTCACTGATACACGGCCGGCATTTGTTTTACGCGCTTCCAATAAAAACGCACGTGCAAACACAATGTCGAAATAATTTCACGGGCACAATGAAGAAACGTTTTCCCCCGACTTGTATAACGAATGCTAATTTCGTTCGGTTAAATTAGGGCTGTGATTCTGGTCGATTGTTTTCATTTTGTTTTCGTACGAGAAAAGATATTGAGACACTGAATGGGTTATTCGGTGTGGTGGATTGATTAAAACGTTGGGGTTTTTTTTTTTTTTTGGCAATAACTTTCTGATGAATGGTCTTTTCAGTGTAAAAGAATCTTGATGAATATGAAAATATAGTTAGTAAAATGCAGCAAGTTTGCAAAGTTGAAAAGCAACATTTGTGAAATTTGACAAAAATTCTTTTGAAGCAAATATTGACCGAAAAGGGTCACTGTGATTGAAAAACTAGTGAAACTAGTTTTTTTTTTCTGTTGTTTCATAGTAAAATCATGTTTGTCTGAGAAAAGGAACAAGTTCTGTCGAAAAAATATATTTTGTTTTGAATTAACAAATTCTGTATTCGAATATTGAAATTTGCGAAATTCCTATGTACGGGCAGACTAGTTTACGGCAGAACAGTAAATAAAATATTTACGAAATTGAAACTTAAACCGTGAAAGGCTGAAGGAATCATTTACAGTCGAATTTTATTTTAAAAGGACTTGAAAAGCGAAAACGTTTTCAATTTCAACTAAGAAGAAATTTTATTAAGAATTGTTCTTTAATTTACCTCATTTGAATGCAAACATCGCTTAAAAGAAAATCAACAAGGTGATCATTTTTTTCTTCCCTCTTTCTTTGAAGAAAGCCATTCTCGTTAAAGTAACTTTGATATTTCTCCGCAAATACTCGTCGTGATAAAGAATCCAGAATGAAGAAAGTAGAAAGCCTACGCTTGTACGGTTTCAGTTTGAGGCGGCTTAGAAAATATAGTTGTTTTTCTTTTTTTTTTTTTTTTTTTTTTTTTTTTCGGTCGTTAAAAATTATGACACATTGCGAGGGATTATCAAACGGCCATTTACGCTGGAAATAGTAGGCAGATGAAAATTTCAACCCGCGTGAATGTCAACGCGCGACGCCACTTGCTGGCGGATTCATTTTTATGAACTCGTGCTTTTTACGCGCGCCCGCGCAAACAGTTAATTAGAAAACTTTGTCTATTGTCAGCGATGCCGGCGCTAATGATTAAATTATTCAGGCCGCTTTTTATGGCGGGCGCCTCAAATTGTATCAACTCGTGAAACACGTGTTTATTACTTTCAGTTTAAAAGTTTAATTGTCATTCAATTCCATTGGTTATGCGATTTGTGAAATGTTCAGTTTTGACGCACGTCGTTCCCTTGATGGACGTCAATTATTGCGTGATAATTGTTTTGATTAAATAAAATATGAATTTTTGCATTCGGTGTAATCGATTTTAATATATTTATAAAACAGAGAAAAAGACGAAATTTTTTGCAAAATATATTATGATTTACAATAAAAGATCAAAAGAACCAAATTAAAAAGGTCTTGCTTAAATGGTAAAAAATAATACTTGAATAGTAAAATCAATACAACTTCATTATTTAATTAGGAGCTTTTAATACTTGATACTCTTTGTACAAAAAGTCTTTTTGAAACGACGTTCTCGTTAAAACGAGATGAATAATATTCATCGAAGTAACAAGTCATGTTGCGAATATTGAGAACCTCTGTAATATCAGTCAAAAGAAAGCTCAAAGTTTATATAATATTATAATTTTCCACCGGATACTGAATTTCCTTCTCTATAATATTTCTTGCCCGAGCCCCCACTACCAATCAATCAATCATCGTTAACTTGAAATTTTTTGCGCCTCCAAGACAATTCGGCCGAGATAATCAGCGAAATTTCTGCCAATGCCGCATCGTTAAGAAACGCCCCGAGAAAAGAAGACGGACAATCGTAACAGTCAGGCAGACCGAGAGCTGCCAGACGGTGAATCCGCAGTTTATAAATACATTAACGGCATCGAAAGTGTCAAAAGCGAGCAATCGTCCGGCATTTTGCCGACATTTTGCCAGCCGTCTGTTTGGTTCGCTCACGATTCAGTCTTTTTTTTCATCTTCTGCTTCCTTTTTACTTTTTTTTTCCGTCTCTCCCATGCTCCTCGACATTGTTGGGGGCCGGTTGTTAAAACGGCGCAAGGGCCGAGCCTGTCACTTAAATGACCGGCTATTTTCGTGCCGCGTTGCGTAACCACAACTATTCGCCGCGTCGAGCGTCCTCCGAGCTAACGATGTCCCATCTCGTGCGGCCGTGCGTTATCGTTGTTAACTTCTTCGCGCGCGTTCAATTTGCGGCGCCGTTCTCAGGCCGCCGCCTCGTGGAACAATGGACGCTCATCTATTTGTCTTCGTATCTCGTTTTCGGCCCGCGCACGTGGACCGAGCGACAACCGTCTGAATTTGCGAGATCGGCCGACGTATTTCAAAGTCGATTCTTTCGACGATGTCCTAGATACCGGAGCAGCGAGAAGTCGTTACGGTGATTAATGGTCGATTCCGCTTTCCGTGGTGTTTTCCTCGATTCTGCCTTTTACTTGCAGCTCGCGACATTGTGGAAAAATGTTGTGGAAATTATGCCGACGTTGAATTGAATTGTTCTTGCATTTACATTTTTGAAAAAATAGTCTGTTTGAAAAATTCATTTTTTTTTTTTTTTTTTTTTTTTTTTTATAAAAAAATTTTAAATAAAGTATATGTTTTTTAACCTTTCTCTTATACACAACACCCATCTCCCCACCCCCCACCCCTCCTTCTCTTCTGCCTTCTGCTTTGAAAAAAAAAAACACAACGAATACCAATTTCACCATCATACAGAAATCAAGCGCACGATATATCCACAGCACGGATACATGGTTATCAAGTAGAGATATCAATCCTATATGTACATGCACTCTGACTATATAACATCA
>JABFOV010003985.1:0-14895 GCA_022817685.1 Aradophagus sp. ZL-2020 | reverse complement strand
TCACCGGTGATCGAAGACGTGTACACGGAAGTTCCGTGTACACGTTACACGGAACGGTATTATTGAGGTTGGACACGTGTACACGGAACATCCGTGTACACGTGTCGGTGCAAATAGTCACAGCCATAATTTTTTAAAAAAAGTCAATTTTAATAATTTTTTAATAGCTTATTATTGTATTATATTATTATTTCCTTTTTAATTTTTATTGAATTTAAAATATTCAAGTTATTAAAAATAATAAATTTTTTTACACTTTGTAATTAATTTACGATTATAATTTCATTTATCATTTTTTTTGTACTAATTTCTAAATATTTTGTATTTTTAAATTTCTTTTTGTAAAATTTTAATTCAAATATTATAAACTGAGCAAGAATCTAAAATATTTATAAGTATAAAAGTACTTGTATAAGACAGAGTAAACCTGTTATTGTTTTCACTTTTTGTACACACAATCCAGGTAGAATACCTTTTTTCCCTCTCTTTAGGAATTAGTTTTGTATCTTTCTTTATATTTCGTCGACAATACAAATATAACTCATATTCAATGATTGATATAAATTATAATAAATATTAGTATTTGAACGAAAACTTAAGAATTGTTTACAAATTAATAAAAAACTTATTAAACTGTGACAAAATAATTTGTTAACAAAAACTTTAATTTATTTTTAATTGTTTATAACTTAATTTCAAGCATGGTTTGATCAACTATTGTTTAGAGAATGCAGTCGACAATAGTTTTAAAGCCCATGCAAGATCAAAGATGACCTTGTTATTTCATTAATAATATTTATCTGTTGATGACAGTCAAAGGTCACACAAATTTTATTTCAACATCTCGATATTAATTCATTAAACTTCTCTTATGTTCTTTTTTTCTTTATAACAACACCTTTAACGTTACACGTTTGTATTATCAATTTGCTAAGCCAGCTTATAAATTAAAAAGCCTCTCAGTCCATTGAATTTTTTTTCATCGTAATCATTTATCAAATTAGTATGTGTTGAAATTATTAATATGATGAAATATCATGTAATAAAATAACATAGATAAAAAATGTTTCTGAGATAATGAAAGAATAATAGAATAAAAAGCTGATAAAGTTATAAGTTAGTATTTAGTTTAGTTTTGTGTGAAAGCGAAGCGTGGAGCGAGCGACGTGGAGGGTGGGGGTCCAGGGAGAGGAGTCCTTGGTAGGGGTTTGGGGGGTAAAGCCTCCAATTAAAGAAAAAAGATCAATATTTTGCGATAATATTACTTTGTTATAAGAAATAACTACAAAAAATAAAAATATCTACATTGTAGATTCTACAGTATACAACAAACATGATGCAAATGAAAAGATAAAACTAATTAAATGATTTTTAATAAGAAAAAAGCTTACAACTACAATTAAATAAGTCAAAACTAGAAATTTTCACAAATTCTGTAATACGTGATCATTACTGAAATTTTTTATTCTCGATATGTAATTTATTTATAAAACAACAGTATATCATTGTATAAATAAAATTGCAATTATTTATTATAATCCTAATCTATTTCAGGGTTGCTAGAATTGGCTCATCGTGAGTATCAAGCTGCAGATTATGAAAATGCCGAGAGACACTGTATGCAATTTCGCCGACAAGAAGCTAATAATTCTGGAGTGTTGTTGCTGCTATCATCCATACATTTTCAGTGCAGAAGATATGACAAGTAAGCGTGACCACCTTTTTTATAAACGCTAAGCATTAAACACAAGATGAAATAAACTGTTTTATATTTTAACATTTTTTCAATAATTTTATAAACTTTTTTGTAATATTATTATATTGTTGGTTCAAAAACATTGCAATTTTTGAAAACATGTTTTTGATAACTGTATATGATACATCTTATTTGATATATTAGCAAAAAGAGCAAAAGAATCAGTAAAGAGTTAATGACAAATATAACTACAGCAACCTTTTCTAAATTTTTAGATCGGAACACTTCAGCACATTAGCAATCAAGCAGAACCCCTTATTAGCTGAAGCTTACAGCAACTTGGGTAACGTGTACAAGGAGCGAGGCCAGCTACAAGAGGCGCTTGAAAATTATCGACATGCGGTGCGATTAAAGCCTGATTTTATCGACGGATATATCAACCTTGCCGCGGCGTTGGTCGCAGCTGGAGATATGGAGCAGGCAGTGCAAGCTTACGTCACCGCATTGCAATACAATCCAGTATGATGCAGATATATTTTTCATATATTTTTTTGCAATGTGTACCCATAAAGTACTAATTTTCAAACCTACTTAGTTTGTAGAAACAAGTGTTTTTCTGCCCTTGGGCAGACAAGTTCACTTTAGGTTTTATTGATTACTTTATATTATTAATAGAAAATTTAATTTTCTAGAACTGATTTTTTTTAATTTTTAAGTTTATGTGTCATTAATAAATTAGAGATACAGATCAAAAATAACAAACATAAAGTTTTATCAAAGATAATAGAGAGAAAGGTTTCCTTCTGCATTAATGTTTTATATTTCATAACATTATTTATAATTTAAAAACTGCTTAATGTGTTTTTCTTTACTTTATTATTAATATAAGTAAATACAGTTTTCAAGTAAAAAGAACTTTAATATTATCATGTTTTAATGAAACATGTTTAAAATATTAATGGACAATTTTTCTAAAATCAACACTTCTTTCATCATATTTTAAAGCAAAAATTATATTTGTGTACAAGTTATTGATCATTCTTATGTGCTTTTTATTAGTTTACTCTTTGGAATTTGATAATGTCTGCAATAATGAATTTTGCTATGATTAATTTACCTTGGAAAAATAACATCAAAAACAAATGGTTCCATCATACTTTTTTATATTCACACTTCTAATGCATCATCGCGTTTCACAAGTGGAACAATGATGACATATAAAATGGATTGCAATTTATTGTAAAATTCTTTTGAAAATCAGCAATAGTCAGTAAAAATTAATGATGGACATTTATTTAACGTTAGAAACTTTCATTTTTAATAATGTACCCATATCCTCTATTACGTTTATCAGGACAACAAATTTTGGAATTAAGATATATTGCTATTCATATATTTGCAAAATTACATTAATATCTGGTAATATAACTTGCTCTATACATGCAATAAAAAAAGAAGCTAGTTAGCAGTGAAACCCCCCATAAATTTTGTTTGCGCAAACTTACAATCATATTTTAAACTTAAACTAACTTCATAAAAATGATAAACGTTTGTTATTAACTTGGACCCAAGTTGAGACACTGACAAAGTTGTTTGTTTTTTCCAGGATCTGTATTGTGTGCGGAGCGATCTCGGTAATCTTTTGAAAGCTTTAGCACGACTCGACGAAGCAAAGGTACGTTCTCCTCGGGAACGAGTATTAAAATTGATGATCTGTGCAGAGCGATACGCGCATTTACGCTTACATTTTCGCCGCAATTCATAACTACCATACAAACATGTTATAAAAAGATAACGTGAACGCATTATCACAAACACAAAATATCTTTTACTCGCAAACAAATGGAGCGGGAAAATGCTGAAAATGCGACAATGCGCGTTTCCCGTCTGCCGCGGCCAAACCAGTTCTGAGGAATCTGCTGAGCACCGCGAAAGTTACCAAAATTGATTACGAAAAACTTACAAAACATTGCAGAATGTTAGGTTCGCGCGCATCGTTGTATGAGGTTTTAATGCGCGCGGCGCGCGGATCCATAATTCTTGTCGTTTTTTTTGCACTTCAACTGATAGAAAAGAATATTCAATAAAAGTTGGAAAAAAGAAAGAAAGAAGACAAGGACGAGGAGAATATAAAAAATAATATGTTGAAAAAATGAGCAAAATTGGCGCGTTCGTTCCTCCCACGAGATGACGTTATCGAAATGTTAAGTTTCGCGGAACAAGTCACGTCGAGTCAGTGGGAGATAAAAGTAGGAAAGGAAGGATTTTGGCGCGACTCTTGGCAACGCTGGGCGCGTCTTCATTGGTCGATTTCTCAATAACCACGTTGCTTCGAGTGGAATTTCTTTTCCGCCAAGCTGTGCTCCATTTTGATTTCAAATTGATTCTGGTCAATTGAAAAAGTGACTTTAAGAGCGAGGAACTTGGCAAATGGAGCAGGCTGCGCGCGACTAGCTGTTAAGTTCATGTCATTCACGTTTTTTTTCTGCACTATCTGTCCATCTTTTCATCGACGATTCACCATTCATTAGTGTGTGGCGCGAGGCTACTTGACTTACGCGTTTTCCAGAGACGATGGATTTTGCATGACGAATTATACTCGACTTGTGATTAAACGTCAAAAGAGTGACTATCGAACCATGCCACAATGACAATAGCAAGCGGATTATCGGGAAAAAGAAGTTCAAATTAATTTTGAATTATGCAAGATGAAATTTTATAATGCTCTATTAAAGAACGACTTTTGTGAGAAATAATTAGCAAATCGATATTATTCACGCAAAATCCTAAGTAAATTTCATTTCTTTGTTCGATAACAGAGATTTATAAAAAATAATTTCATTGGTCAAGAAGCTTGTTTGCAGCGCGGCGCTGGCTGTTTGCATTTGTAGAATATTTAACGAGGGTTTAACAGAAATAAAGGGTCGGAAATAAAGAAGTTGAAGGCTGGAACTTGAATGTGAAATTCTTGACAAACAATTGGCAAGTTCTACAAATGCGAAGTTGATAAGGAGAAGCGATGTGCGCGAACGACGTCTTCTGCAACTCAGCGAACATTCCCAAGAACTCTCTGGCTCGCTATACCTGGCTACGGAAATATTCTTGACCCAAACCAAAGAAAAAAAGAAAATAAAAAAAAAAAAAAAAGAAAGAAAAACCACATACGATCTTTGTCTCGTAACATTGATTATGTTCCGGTCAAGTCTCAAGGTAATTTGCACATCTTTTTTCAATCTGACCAGAAAATTCGACTTAACTACTGCCCCTTTCTATTGTTGTAACAAATAAATTTGGATCCATTGAAACCCGGGAAACAGTCTTAAAAGAAAATGACATTCCTCCTGAATGTGTTTCTTTGTCTGTTGTTTTTCTTTGCTCCCATTCGTTAATTAATTTTTTTACCTTTGTTTATTGCCATTAGTAAAATGATAAATGTTGATATTATAGCTGATGGAAGCTGATGAGTAAACGAGTGTACTGCTTTATCTTTGACTCAATTGATCAATTCATAAAAGATAAATAAAAGTGCCTCTTTTTCTTGTTGTAATAAAATTAAAAAAAAAAGTTGTTAAAAAGAATCAGATTAAATGAATGTGCAGAAATGTTGTTGAGTGTATCTGGAAAGAAAAAAAAGATTAATGCAGCTGTCTTATTGTTGTGGATGGGATGGTCAACTCTAGGACGGAGAGGTCGGGGCGATGCGATTGGTCGGGTACACCGGTTCCTTGGTGAAAGGGTGATTCTGAATCTGGTTATTCAGTTACACTGTCTCTCAGTCTAAGTTAATTATGAGAGCTTACGACCCGTACATATCTTCAACCTACCGAAGGGTACAACGAAGGTAAAGTAGATCCCGAGGCTGGTTTCTCTCCTTTCCACTTTCCTTCGAGCCAAGTAAATTATTCCCTCCTTTCTCCCCATGGTTTTTACAGATTTTGGTAAGTAAGTCTTTCTTCGACGAAAGCTGACAAATGTACCCCTTCCACTTCATTATCAAGTTCCAGTAGAAACCAGTCGACATAAACGCCCTCTTATTTACATTTCTAGGTACGGATTATACTGTTTTAAAAACGCAGCCCGCCTCTCAAATTGCGCGACACTATGGACATTGACTTTTTCTTTTTTTTTCCCAATCTCGCTCCATATCCCTCACTGTTTTATTTGGCTCCATTCCATTCTCATACTCTTTTCTCACAAATGGCTTGTCATCAACGCCATCTATCAACCCGGTCTCTATGCTCACTTTTTATCACCATCCATAATGATTCGATGCGCCACCGTGTTGTTTCTGGGAAAAGTTGCTCGTCCAACAACTGGCGACAAACTTTTTGCGATCAAGGTCGCCACCAGCTCCGCGGGACGCTTTCCCGAGAGCCGGTGGCGCCATCTGCGTGGCGCTTCGAGCGCGCGTCTCAATCTTTAGCCCCCATTACTTTTTTTCTTCATACCCCTACAATTTTTTTTTTATTTCCATCTGTTTTACCTTCACTGTGATCTCACCATATCTAGGAACATTCACTATCACTTCGGGGGACGTTTGATTTTACTTTTTGCCACGCCATATCTTTTTTTAGGTCACACTGGACTTTTTCTCGACAATTTATGATTTTATGTTCTGGGCCTTACGTTATGATTTGTGTGTTTAACCGGGTGAACGAAAAAAAGTAGATTTTACTTGTTGCCTTCTCAGGCAATAGTTTTTAATTGGAAATGAAGTTTAGATATAGTTAAACATTTTTAAAAGTAATTAAAACTGCTCTTGTAATCTCAAAAAATTATGTTTATTAATGAATTTTCAGCAAAATGTTCAATTATATCTAATTTTTCTTCTAATGCAAAACTATCCATTCGTTCAGTAGCAATTTATTTTTTTTCGATACACTCTACATATATATTTGCTAATGGGACCCGACTTTGGTTGAACCGTCGTAATTTGTACATTGGTTTAAAAAAGTTTTTACCTTTGTTTTACTCTCTCAATTAGTTCCAATTCTTTTGTCTTCAAGTTTGCATTTCAATCCAATGGAATACAGACCAATCGTCACGACAGTTTGTTCACCCGAACTCGTTCCCCCTTTTTGTTTGACTTTTCAACGAATATCATTTATATTTAGAAATTGTTGTGCAAATCATTCGATAGCTATTCATTCATGTAGAAGCAATTGGCAAAATCGATCAGTCTTGTTTTTGTTCAGTTTTATATCAACTGGCACACGCGTGCATATATTGTGTATGCAAGATGTATAATTCTATCTACATTTTTTTTATCTTGATTACAGTGAATATATCTCTATATATATACTAATGCATATATTATGTGTGTAGTGATTCACAATAACAATGATTTAAGACATAAAGAGCGTACTTATTGACGAAACGATGCTGATTAATGAAAAACACAAGTGATTGTCAAGGGAGCAGCGCGGCAACGAGAGGCGAGGCACGGCGCGGCGCGACCTAATCAGAATTTCGAGCGTCTGCTTGAAACTTGTCTCTGGTTTTGACTTTAGGCATGCTACTTGAAAGCAATCGAGACGCGACCGGATTTCGCGGTCGCCTGGAGCAACTTAGGTTGCGTGTTCAATGCCCAAGGCGAGATCTGGCTGGCGATTCATCACTTTGAGAAGGCGGTGGCGCTGGACCCCAACTTCCTCGATGCCTACATCAATCTCGGCAATGTACTCAAAGAGGCGCGCATCTTCGATAGGTATGTTCATCCGTGCACTGCGGTTGCATGCTTTGACTGCAGTGCTGTTCACTTTGATCGATTATTCATTGGGAGAAATGGACAGTATGCAACTAGTACTTGGCTGTTGAATTATTTGAGTCAATGATAATTGTTTTAGGTATGTCTTTCTTGGACAACAATCATATTAAAATTGTTATTCAATGTTTTTAAGAGTTCTAGCATTAAAGAACATAAGGTATCGCGTTTCATAGATTCGACAGTTTGATGAAGTTCAAAATAATTTTTTATGACATTACAAAAATAAAACGAGGAAGTAGAAGGCTTTTAAGATGATGAGCCGTTTATGTAAGACGTACGTTAATTTGGAAAGACGTACTTTAATATGAGAGTCGTTTGTTGAAGACTAGCGATACACGATGAAAACAAATGCTCGAGAAAGTAGTGGAGCATTGAATATTATTATGTAAACATGTTCCACTGGAGGATACATGAATTCAAAATGTTATTCTGCTGAAACGAGCTTAAAAAAATAATTTTAAAGTGATACCAAAGTCTTAATTATAAATGTATCATATAATTTATTATCTTTTTAAATTTTGTTAATTTTACAATATGTTTCTTCAAATAATAAGAATAAAAATTATACTTTTTGATAATTAACAATAATGGTTGTTTTATAAGTGAATTAAAAATTAAATTAGTTGCTCCAAGTAACAGTGTAAAAGCTCAACGCTATTTCATGCACTATTCATGACGTGAGATGGTTCGCTCTTTTGCGATGAGTAGTGGCGCCTTTCATGGTTCAAACCTTTTTTCGTGCAGTTGCATCGAAAATGCATTTATCTACATTATAATTTCCTTTAGTTATTTTCAAAATTATTCTTATTTTGAGAAACGTATTATAAATACTCGCATAAATTAAAAAAAATAGCACAATTTAAGATGAATCATTAAAAACATCCTGTCAGTATGTTTTTGTATGTTAATACTTATAGAATATTGATAAATAGGAAGGTGTCATTTCCGAGATTATGTGTATTTATATATGTGATGATATGAAAGTCTGTCATCTCCAGAAGCAAGGAATCGCGAATAGCATTATTGAAAGCAATGAAACGCAGATTGAAAAATCAGTTCGCAAATTTTATTATTAATATTGTTCAAATTTATTAAAAGTTAATTAACTAATTGCAATTAATAATTGAAAATTAATATGAATGAGTGAACTATATAACATGTGACATTAGATAGCACTGTGTCACTGACAAAGGTAAATTTCGTTTTACTGCTGATAAATGAATGGGTGTGGTTATACAATGCCTCAAAAAAGTTAATTAAAAAATTTATTTAAAGAATTACATTTAATGTAATTACACATATAAGTCAAAAAAAGATTTATTGTAATAATTAATTTCAACCAAGTCTATAAAGTTATTATTTATTAAAAAAGAAATATTTCACAGGAACTTTTTCTGTACTGTTATTCGTATTGAAAAAAATATTATTGCTACCGCATGTGTAGTATATTTCCACTTATATGGAAATATATTACGATTTATAATTTATTAAAGGATACATGAATATACTATTATTTATAATTATTGTTTTTGAATTAATAAATAAAAAAGCCATTAAAAAATTATAATTTTTAACTTAAAAAATTCTTATATCATTATTTTTCATAATTTTTCTAACTCGGGAAAGTTGACCTAATTTTTTTGTTTATCTGATTTTAATTATACGTTCGCTCAAGGTAAATGAGGTTAAAAGTTCAAGAAAATTTTTCATACACTTTTGTCGATTGAAATAACTCCAATGCGGCATTCGCAATTTCCAGTGTGCAGACTTTATGATAAAATTTGTGCAATAAAACGTTCGATGTTCTAATTACTTCAACAATCTAAGTCTACGAACTTCGTCACGGGAAAAGAAGCAAAAAAACAGTCAGTCATGCATAAACTTCATTTAGATTTGAACTATGCATTTGAAATGGATTATTCACGATAGTATAATCAAAACCATCTTGACTCGAGTCTTGTAATTTGAAAGTCAAGTAATTGCCAGTTCATAAAAACGTATGGTACAACAATTTCCCGCACTAAATGAAAAATTTCTATTTTAGTGCGGAAAGTCGGCTTTCAATTATACTAAAAGCTCTTATGAAATATTTATATATTTTATTGTACATTAAAATGCTTTTATAATGTAAAATTTAGGCAGCCACGCGTTTTCATGCTCCCTTTGACTTGGCCGGCGAAATAATTTGACGGCGGTGCTTGCGCAGTATATAGAAAAACGGATGTACCGAATCAAAAACGTTTTCGACATTTATGTGATACATACGCCGCTTGAAAGTCTTTCATCGAAATGGCCAGGAAACGTTTTAAGCGCCTTTGCTTTTACTCGGCCATAAAATACTTAACGTGGGAAATTTGAAAAATGACCAGAACGCAATAATGATAATAATAATTCCTGGCGTAGAACATTGCGGTAGATTTAGACGACGAAAGCCAGTTATGAAATTTCAGGGTAATTGTTATATATTACAATTTTTTTTCGTAAAGCAGCCGTTTCACGTTGCAAATTATATACATACTTAAATATATGACATAAATGCAGCAGATATTTTTTAAGAGACAATTCATGAATTACCATTTTTAATTGGGGGCGAACGAAAATAAAAGCGAGGCAAATATTAGAAACGTTTTCTGAATTATTGCCCGTCGTTATTTTTGCTTGCCCCTTATTAAATACTTTCATTTTGAAAGTGTAAAATTTTGTCATATCATTTGGTAATTTAATAATTAACAAAAATTTTGATAATCCCTGTTAAAAGTGACTGACAAATTCAGAAACAAACATTTTGAAATAGATTAAAACGGAGACAACAGAATTCAAAATCTGTCCGCTTCTTCAGGGATTCAACTAAATATTTCCACGGTCAAATATCAATCCTGTAATTCGGTTGATTCAAACGAATCTTTTCCTCAATGTATATCTAACTAATTATTACAATTCGTAACAGACTTTTTTTTTTTTTTTTCTTTTTTTGAAAAATCATTGAAATTTTATCTTTAATTTATCATGACGCGACTTAATAACTGTTTTCATACATTATGCATTTTCTAATTTCACACTTGCTTGAAATATAACATCACCCGATTCAAATGACCACATATTTAACATTAACTCAAATCTGATCCGGTGATTTAAAATTCATGCGCGTCTATTTTCAAGCGCAATTCAATAAGGGAGGGTTCGAAAAAAAACTGGTAATATCCATTGTCGAAGGATCGATTCGGTTTTTTAAAAGCGCTCTCGACAAAACTCGATATTTCCAATAAAAAGCCGAGTAGAAACGGACGCCGCTGCTGTTTTAATTAAATATCCGCGTTTTTCGTGTAAAAAGCCCCGATTTAAAGTTTAATTTCACTCGTCATACGAGTCGCGATTATCTCTTTGTCCGATGGATAATACGAATACGGTGGTGGAAATCCTGGGAACTGACGCATTTCATATTTCCAAATATAACAGCTCGGCGATGTTGATTAAACAATTTCCGCGTCAAACGAATCGTCGTCGGCGTTAATTCTCTTTGGCGCAAACCTAGGCGTCTAATTAAGCCGCAGTTCATCTTTCAACGGCGCCCAACGGACCGATTTTTATTTCTCAATCCCGAAGACGCGAAGCCTGTCTGCGATAATTCCCGGTCATATTTATGGCCGATGGCGCTCGAAGAGAAGTCGGATCATTTGAACCATCTGACGTAATTAGTAGGAACTTGGTTGCTTATAACGTTACCGAGTGTTTCGAGCAAATTAACTCGAGTTTTCAGTCAAGTTTATATCATGATGATTGAAGTCGAGGAAATTCATTAATAATTTTAGTTGCGCTTGTTTGCAAGCAAATGACTGACGTCGCTAATTTTTATGTTTTAAACTTCTACGGCATTTCACTTCACAATCATTGGATAGAAAGAATCAATCAACATGTAAAATAAATTAGGAATGGATGAGGAGAAATTAAATTTATCTTTCGAGTTAATCCAAAAAGTATTTAACAAGTTAAATGGTAATTTTTTGAGGATTCATAAGATGAATATTATTCAGCTGAGTAGAATTGCACACATTTTTTATACGAAATTCTAAGATTCTAATAAATTATCATGTAATATTTCAATTTGAAAATCTATAAAAAAAATGTATCATTGCTTTGTAAGATTGTTCTGTTCTAAAGAATAATTTTCTTTAAAAGCACTCCAAACTTTTTTGCTGCATGAATCGCATTACAAATTGTTGAGCTATTTTCCAGATATACTTTCAAACAATTTCTGTAACAACTGATACAGCAATTCTTCTTCCTGTGAGGTCACTGCTATCGCTACTTTCGTAGCTTGTCCACAAAAAGCACTGTTAATTTGATCTGAAATTACGTCACTTCCGTCTTCGACACGCCACCTCAACTGGATCCGCTACGAACTGCGGAACATTTCTTACGGTGAAGAATTCGTTGCCAAGTTTCCGTGCGAGCTGTCGTGAGACATGAAATACAACCTCGGCAAGTTAAAGGCGATCGGCGAAATTCATAATTCGACACCCTTGTCAGGCGGAAGTGGGAAGGAAGTGGCTCTGGAATTCAAGTGTCCTCGTTTTAAGCAGCTTACAAGTTTGGCGACGAACGAACTAATTGAAGTTGACGGGAGAGGAAAGAAGTGGGGGGGGGGGGGTAAATGTTAAAACAAAGGGTTGAGTTGGCTCGAAGGGTAGAGTGAAATTAATGTTCAAGCAGAAAAATGCGCAGTGGAAATGACGAGGGACTATTAGCTGATTAAAGTACTTGAGAAGCAAAGGCCAATTGCCGGGGTGGAAATAAAGTGGCGGTCAATTAAGCGTATTAATTTTTGTTTAATATTATTAAGTAGACTCGGAAAAAAGATGCTCGTCGTGAAATTTCGCTTTTCTTCTTTTCTTTCGTTTACGTTGTGCAGAGATAATGAATCCAATTGTATATATGCTTTTTTATAAGATTTTAATTTTAATGAGAAGTGTGAATATGAATAACGCGTTTCGGTTGCACATGCAACTGAATGTCTATGTGGAAATAATTTAGTATTATGATTATTATTATTGTTATTGCTATTGTTATTAATCATTAATTCAAACTGTTGGAATAATGAAACAAGCAATATATATATATTATTATTATTATTATTATTATATAATTATTGTAAATAAGTAATTTTAATTGACGGTACATTTAAACAAGAATGGCAATTAACTAACAAACATTTCATCCACCTGGAAACACATGCAATTATTATCTCGCCGCAATAACATTCATTGTTTTTCGTCAGTGTCTGTTACAATGTCTGCAATTTCATTGCAACGAACGATGCAATGTTGGAGATCGGTTAATCATTTGTACATTTATTTGGCAATGTTCTTTTTTGTTCGTTGCAATCAAAATACGTAATTGCATTCACGCAACGTACACTCATTAAAATATTCTTTTGCTCCAAAATGATTCTTTTTATCTTGATGCAAATGCATTTCTAACGAAAATGAATCTGTTTCATTTGGAAACAACCTTTTCGATTCGAAACAATTCCTGCAAGTATTTATTTATTTTTTTTTTTTTTTTACAATAAAAAAAGCAGAATTTAAACAATGTAAATGCATTTTTCAACTTTGCAATAATTTTTAATTACATTTCATATGAATAAAAAAAGAATTCATTTTTAATTACATTTAATGTTTGAAAGATCATGATCAGCTTTATTGATAAAAAACGAGAACAATATCGTTTTTTGATTGTAATTACGAGAACTTATGAAGTCTTTAATAACAATCTTAATAAAATCATAAAAGAGTAAATCCTCGGCAGAAATCATCCGTGAATTCCCTCAAATTTAATAGCGCAGACATAATCCTCGCGTAGTAAATCATAATGCATTGTGCGCGTTATTCGACGGCGCGAAATTAAATTTAATTGCATCGGGGCAGTGAAATCGATGGTGCGAAGTGAATTTGTAACAACGCAAGATATCATATCGCCTGATAAAATATGCAGCTCGACAATTCGAAACGGAGCAACAACAAAATTCAGGGCGCGAGCACAAGTTTCACGGAAATAGCGTGATAAGTTCATACGTGAAATAACAATTTTAAAGGGGGCAAATGCAATTATCTGTGCACGGGTTCTCGAAATTACATTGCAATTGAGTCGGTAAATAATCTGAAAATCAACAATTTTTCGATTTTTGTTTCTGAAAACGTTCGTTGTAAATGCGTCACGAATTAATCTGTAATGGAATATATAGTCATGTCGCATAACGCGATTATAACATTTTAAACATGTTATTATAATTCGAGTACGTAAATAAATTGCGTTTTGAATAAATAAAGTGCAAAAGGCAAAAAGTTGAAACGAGGTCAGCTTCATGAAATTAAATCTTGTTAAAGTGTTAAAGGTAGTAACGACTAAAATTTATTTTGACATTTGACAATTTTTCTTTTTTTTTATCATTAATTTCCTATAGAATGTCGCAAGCTAAAAAAATACTCTATCATTGATTGTCAAGAAATATTTACGCAATTTTGCGCGTTACATTTTTAATGGCTCCTAAATTTGCAGAGCTTGATGAATGCAGAGAATGATAAATTAATCAAAGCAGTTTGCGGTGAAAATGCTACCCTTTTAAGACGAAATGAAGGAAATTAACATTCTTTTGTAGTGTTGGTCGGAAATAATAGTCCCGTTAGAGCTGCCTTTTTATGATGTAAAATTAACGTTATTTGAGAAAAATATATGTCACATTTTTACCTTTTATGACAACTGACTTAGAACAAGTAAGAAACCGCTTTAATTGTCAGAGATTAAACAGTTAGACTTCTGAAATAATTAAAAATAAAGTCATTTAAATAGCTCATAAAGTTACTTTAAGTATTAAGTATTATTTTGAATGAAATGTATGGTAGTAAGATTAATAACAATAATAATATTAATAATTATTGTAATGATGGCGACAACAATAAAGATGATAATAATAATAATAATAAGAATAATAATAATAATTATAAAAATTATAATAATAATAATAAAATATTCGCAATAAAGTGAACGTACAAAACGAAACAACCGGACGGTAAAAACCGATCGTTCGCTTGCAAAAACGAAACGGTTATTTGTTTACAGTCAATCTATTCAAACTCAGTATATCGGCCAATTATTCGCACGGCGTTAAATACCGCCCCTGAATCTCTTCCCGTCAATTGTTACCGGCAGTTTTTTCCCAAGCGTTCCATACATTTGTACCCCAACCCCCTTTCTTCATCAAATTCAATCGTTCTCGCCTCTCAACAACACTCATCCAAACATGACGAAATATTCGCGCATACGAGATAACGTTCGTCGCGAAAATCTGGACCGATGTCGAGCCCTTCGCGTAGGGTTGGGGGGGGGGGGGGGGGGGGGTCGGTTGGCTCTCGGGGCGGTCGGCTACAGGAGGTGG
>JABFOV010003984.1:0-14898 GCA_022817685.1 Aradophagus sp. ZL-2020 | reverse complement strand
TCTTTCGCTCCTTTCATTCAGGTCCACTCCTTTCTCGTGGCTGGCGTGAATTGCGCGAAAGTTGAAAAAAAAGCTCCGGAAAAAATGCGAGACCGAAATAAAAAGTCGGGAAAAATGAGCACCCGGGGAAATAATGACGGGGAAAAACGCGTCGCGTGCGTACGCAGATGCATTAACCTCTTTTCTCCGTTGCTTTTTCCCTATCCAATCCAGTGGCCTCGTTCACTCGTTACCAAGCCTCGAGCGTAGCAAATGCGTGTTTTTTTACGAAAAAATATAAAAAAATAACGTCGAAAACGCTGAGTTTTTGGGGCGACACGCTACCGGCGGTAACGACACACGGTTGCTTTTCGAGGGTTGCCTGATAATGCTCGCTAAAGCAATGAGAAATGAAGAAATCGTCGACGAAATTGGAGTTTGAGCGATGACATTCGAATTTTTGATATCTGATTATAAATAACAATAACAAAAATAAATATTTAGTCTTGTCGTAATTAATTTTGATATTCTTTGAAAAAGATACTTTCAACAATTGACAGAATAGACATCAAGTGAATAAAAGCAATAGAGCTAAAATATGGCCTGGTTTGGAATCCATATCAGCAGATCAGGTCAGGACCAGAATCCCATGCATGGAAACAAGCAAGTTTTGGTCTATTTTTTTGGCCCTAGATAGGAATCCTGGTCTTTCCAAGTTGGGGCCATTTCCGGACCCATATATAATGTATTATTATGAAATCCAGGCCTGGGCCTTGTTAGCAGCTCGACGAATTTTATGAATTTGAGATATGGTAATCTAGTAACATCTTGGTGTGACATGCTATTTTTGAATAATATCAAGCATTGCAAATTGTACCGGAACCCTAAAAGGCAAACTCACTAATTCCTTTCAGGGTTGCCATGAAAACATATAAAGTATCGTGACCCGAGTAAGGTCCTCGCAATAAAGAGATAAGGAATTCCTTGATAAGGATGTCCCCATTTAAACCTGGCTAGATCCAAGTTTCTGGGATTCCATGGTAGAAATCTGGACCTGGCTTAAGCCCCTGGTCGGGGTTCCACTTCAGTATCAATTAATTCCATAAAATTCTCGCAACCGGAAAGACTACGTTCCCGACCTCGCTGGTCGTTGGCTAACGAATGGCAAAAAAGTGCAATTGAAAGTCGCTTTATCCTCGGAAAATTTACAGCCTCGCTGAACGATGCTCCGACGTGTCTCAAAGGATACTTCGTTATCTTTGCGGATATTTCGAAGGCCGCGCCAACTGCCTCTACCTGGATCCCACTCCAGCAATAAAGCCACTCCTTCCTCCCTTTCCTTCAGATGTAATCCAGCGCGCTCGTGCGGTCTCTTAAACGTATTGCCAAACAGCAAAGTGAAGATCGGGAGCGAAGGTCGGATGGGGGGAGGGGTCGAGAGGGACGATCGAGACGATATCAAGGAGGGAGGCTGCAGCGCCGCCCGAGGCATAAGAAAACGCTGCCGTAGCTCGTGTCGAGCACGCGTTGACGGTGCCAAAAAGACGACCTTTTTTCCGTGTCTCGGTACAATGTTTTCATTATAAAGTGGATGGAACTGACGACGTTTGATTATTTACGGCCTTTATCAGACCGAATATATTAATGCCCGAGTTTTTGCTGATTTATTCTTTTCGCTCGTCGTTCCATTTTTTTTTCAGTTTCCAGCTTTCGTTTGTCTTCGTTTTAACTAGTTGTTTTTTATCGATCCCTCTTCCCCCTCACCTTTATTTCGTTTTACTTTTTTTAAGGTTTTGTATTCGATCTTTTGTCGCTCGTCATTTGTCTTGCGGTTAAGAGTTGGATGGGAAAAATATGCGTAATGTAATTCGGAGATGACTCGTAGAAATGCTGATTGGGTTCATTTGTCAATCGATGAAGATGTTCATTGATTAATTGTGTATCGTTGAGAAGAAGCGATGGGGTGAGAAGAATGAATCGTTAAGATTGGTTAATTTCATTAGTAATGGTGGCTGGTGATGGGGATAATTACTTTTGAGGTTTATAAACTTCGACGTCGCTCGTTGCTCATGGTGAAAGAAAAAGAAGTATGATTTATCATAAATTAGGTAAATTTAACGTTTACGTGTGAAATAAAATTACATTGGGAATACCACACAGAAAAAATTTAAATGTAACTTGTTAGAGTTGTTACAACATTTCCTTAAAATAATATAAAAATGATCTGCAAAAATAAATAATTCACTAACTTTTTAAACTTTGTCGGAGTAAAAAGTAGTTCAAAATGATCGAATTTGAAATCTTATCCCACCGCGATTGAGTTCAAACGACTTCAAATTCTTCGCAAAAAAAAGTTATCTCCAAACTCGTTACGTATCTTCATCAAAAATACTTTCAACCGGACCTTCACTCGTCGGCCTTGCAAAACCAGCTCATTCGTCCGATTTCCGCTAGCTTTCGACCGGAAATTTCCGTTATCGAAACCAACCCTCGAAACAATTCTGACCAAAAACTCAGGCACGTTTGAAAAATCAATATCGTGTTTACATCTCGAAACCCAATTAACTCGAGCCAAGGCCCCCCTTGATATTGCATCTCCGCTGACGAATGGCCGTTCGCATCAGCTGGCGGCGAATCTCGCGCTCCATTTTTTCTTCTTCTCTTTTTTCCCCACGCGCACAGAAATGATTGCACTGAATCAACCATATAAATTTTTTCGAAGAAAATTTGGTAAGTGAATAAAATTGTATTGTTTTTTTTTAGTTAAGTAAGTAACATACTCGTCCAGTTGAAGAAATTATTTCTGTCCCTTATTTTTTTTTTGAAAAAATGTTTGTCCGTAGCATAGTAGAGCGCATGCGTAGTTTATTTCAGAAATGACGATAAGTCGGCTACTAATTTTAATATGGACATGATAAAACTAATTTGCCTCGTCAGACTACATTGGGCCCGGATCAATACAATTTTTCCGGCCAGGGCCTTATTATAAATACCGTACCTTACATCCTTGACATCAGCATATAGATTTCAACGAAGACATAATCCGGATCTAAAAATTTGCCTTGTCAGGGCCACAACGGGCCCGGATCAGTACATTTTCCCTGCCAAGGCCATATCTATCCCTGCCATTGCCATAACAATTTTTACTGGAGAAGACACTTGCTTTCGTAGTCTTTATAACGGAGAAATAATTTGTGTTAATTCAACAAAATACGCGAGTGTGCGCTCGATTGTTTCCGTTGGCAGTGCGCGCGCCGGGGAAAGTGGAAAAGCGATCGTACGCGTCGGACGCATCAACCACGCGGCATTATTATCGCGGTTACATTCGGCGTGTCCCCCTTTCCTTCGGCCGCCCTACCGGCCGAGCCGGAATATTATTTTTATCGTCTCGTGTGACACGCGATTGGTCGTTGGTCAATGACCACCGAAGATCTCGCCCCTCGCCGAGGACGGCCCCAGGATTGCATTCGCGCCAGAAGCGCTCATAATCAATTCCGAGTACCGTAGATTTATCATAGTCACGCACTCACCCTGCGACCGGTAATCGGCGAATTATGCCCTTCGGATGCTGCCAACGCCATCATGTTTTTCTTTCTTTATTCGAAAATAAAAAAAAAAATCGAGAATTCGTGATCAAGATGTCGATTATTTTCGTGCAACTGTGATTTCGAAAAATCACGGCGTTGCCCCACAAACAGCACGAGCTTGCGATCTTAAAGATATCCTTTTGGTCCAGAATTTTTCATTAGGAGTATAAAGGATTTCCATTTTGAAAGTTTCACAAAAGGAATCTTTTTCATTTAAAAGGATCCTTTTCTTCCGAAAGGAAACGATTTAAATATCACCATTTTAAAAAAAAAATTTATTCTTTTCCTTCCAAATTAATACTTTTGGTGCAAAAGAATTCACGTTGATTAAAAAGGATTATAATGAAAAAGTTATTCTTTTTTAAACGAAAACTGTATTTTTGTCAAGCTTTTGGAAATTCCAACGTTTATTAGTAAACCAAAATGAAGGCTGTTATATTTTTCTTCATTCAAATTGTAGTAATTTTTGATTGAATAATTTTACAAGAAAAAGCCTGAATATATTGATATTTTTGAGTATAAATGTTTAATTTTTATTGCAATATATGTTCTTGAATTATAAACGTTTATTGATAAACGTTGGAAACTTCAACTCTATCTTTGGTCGGTGTTCGTTTGGTAAATTATTTGTTTATTTATTTATTCAATGTTTTCCAAGTCAGAGTAGCCAAAATCTGGAAAACCGGCAGATCAGGAAAAGTTGGGCCATGTCAGGGATAAAAATTGACAATGTCTTAAAATTATCTTGAACTTGATCAGGGAAATCACGGATTTCCCACTTTAAACTAAACCAATAAATTTGACACTTTCAAAGGGAAAATAACCTTTCCATCGACCAGTATTTGTTTACAATTTCCCGCAATTTATACGTCCCTCGGCGAGCAAACAAAACTTCCCGTCGCAATTTCAAATCAAATCGAGATCGACGGATCGTTAATCCGCAAACACAGGAGCGTTTGTTTATCCAAAGTATTTGACAATCGCGAGCCGCCGAGGGACTTCCGGTGCACCTTCGACGGGCATAAAAAGAGTTGACAAAACATGACAATCAAGCGGCCTGGCGTTGCTCGTGGGTGGAACATCGAGCCAACGTCGCGTCCTATTGACGAGGGCAAAAAAGGGCGCACCGAGCGGACGACGGGCCTCTTTCGCTAGACAAACATTGTGCCCCGGCGAGGACCCGATTCCGGCAATAGACGGTCCGCTTATTAGGCAATTGTGGCGTCGAGCTACGGTCCGTGACGAACACGACTCTGCGACGTTTCACTGTTAGCATTCACGACATTTTCGGGATATCCGTGGAATGTTATTTTTTGATCCGTCGAACGGATTTTGCGGCGTTGGTTCGTCTTTGAAACAGAGAGGGGCACCTTTGGAATCAAAACAGAGAGGGAGCAATAGTAAACTTTAAGTTTCGACAAAGATTGTGACATTTGATGCTGTTTTGTTGATTTTCAATTTTTTTTACCAGGTGCAAAATCGATTTTGAAATATCGGACTTATACAATGCACCGAAGAGAATGTTCGGCTGCAGTGTATAATGCAATGAAGCAAGTGATTTTCTTGTATTTTAACTAATCATTTGAAGTAAATAACAACTTAGTATGACACTGCAAAATAGTGTCTTATTTTGACACTTGAAGTGTCTTAATTTAATAAAGTAATGTTAAGGAAGTTCCAAACTAGTTTTTTAATCAACGAAATTGAACTTGGAAAAACAATTTACGTAGTAGAATGTCGTTTTCCATTCTTTCGTACAATATTTGTACAAAAATTACAGAAAAATGTCAAATTAAGTGAAATATAATTATTCAAATGCTTTGCTATTTTTCAGAGTTTCTCAGTTAATCATAAACAAAGTGACCATAAATTTTTAACAATATTTTTCCAGGATCGAATTCGTTAAAAAAAAGTTCGAACTTCCTTTACATGTAAAACTGCCTCATATATAAACACTTGCTTTTGCAGTGTATTCCCTCAAAAATATTAATTTACAAAACAATGTGATACAGACATCTTTTGAAGTCTTAATTTAAGATTCTGAAGGTGTATAAGACACCTTTCTACACTGACAAATTGAAAAACGAATGAATCTTTCATAAACAAGGACGAAAATATGAAAATTTGTATTTCAATTTTTTAAACATTTCCTCTCTCTTTTTTTTGTTAATTGTAAACGCTTTGTAATTCAAACTTAAACTCGCGGTCGATTTTTCAAAAAGCCGTCCCTCCAGAACAACGCGTCCGACCCTTCGAACAATGAATCGCGAGCCAGCCGCAAACAAAACTACCCGAAACAAGAGCAAACGCTATCGAATCGTCGTCAAATGCCGTGATACTTCCGGCCCGTAACAATTTCGAATTCGAAAAAGCTTTCCTCCCGAAGAATGCGCCGTTTTCGAATTCGTCGCAGCGCCGTGGTCTCTTTTGCTTCTCTCTCTTCTTTTGGGCCGAGAAAAAAGGCCGAACGAGCCGGGAAAAAGGTCGGAAAAACAATAAATGCCGGGCGACATGTTCCGGCAATAATGGCCGCATCATTGTTCGACCCGAGAAAAAGTCCGAGTGTTTTAGCCGGCGAGAAATGTCCGTCCGATCGAGCCTTTTGAGCGGCGCCGTGCTTTACTTTCACCCGAAAATTGTACCGTGAAAAAAAATAGTTCGGCAGGAAAAAAAAACGGTCCACGCCCCCGGTTTCGGAAGAGGAAGGCGTTGGAAAGAAGGGAGGATAAAACGATGGTGGAAAGAAGAAAAAAAAAGTGGAGGAAAACGGCGGCGCAGAGTCAACAGAAGGGTACTGAAGTTTGATATGAAAGGAGCAATAAATGGCCACATTAAATCCCTTATGAAGTACTAAATCTCCTCGAAGGAACGTCACATTAGTTGGAAGATTACGTCACAAGGGTTAGACGTCGAATCGCCGAGCCGTCAATTCCGCGCGCGATGCGGATCATTCATATTGTCGACGAGTGATCCATTATTCGTTATAACAAATAAACGTCAAGCAGGAGACGAGCGTCTCGACGGATTATTGGCTATTGATTTTCGCCGGTGTTTGTTGCAAAGTGTCAAATCGCGACGATCAGTTTTCGTTTGGTATTTATATTCGTGTTTGGTATTGATTTTGGCTGAAACGAAAGGTTGAGAGAAGGTTGGAGATAAAAACTAGACTAATTTAGAGGGAAAGGATAAAATTCAACTGACGGTGGATGGCTTTTGAAATTTTTCAATTTTATAATCAATTGTTAAAAAACATTTAAATTGTATTTTTTTGATTGAAATAATAGAGTGAAACATTTATCTACAAAAATAGTCCTTTGTGGAACGATCCCATTCAAGTTCATTAAAAACTATTAAATTTTTTTTAAAATCTTATTCGAAATGACGAGTTTCTGATATAAATTTTTCGAAGTAAAATACCATTTAAGTCTAATTGGACGTAATTAGATAGCGCATTAAGCAATAGGGTTGAATTGGCAAACATCTTATTGGAAAAATTATTGAATGTTGAATAGGATTGAATAGGTAAATATAACGATGATTGAATGAGAGGTTTGACGATTGATTCCGATAAAACAATCAATACATTTGATTAATAGGGAGTATACCCAATCATTCTAAGTATGTAATAAGTGTTTTACTTATTTTAATTGGCTTTAATTGATGTTTTACATCGACAAAGTTACCAAGAGTTTTGTTTTTTCTCCATTTTCACTTAACCTTGTTGATATAAATTTCGTTGTCAACAATCATCGTCAAGATATTTTTCTCGAATCAAGAAATGTTCTTCTTAGCGAGATACGAAAACAGATTCTTATCTCGAGCTGAGAAATTTGTCCTTTGACTTTTTTGTTTTACCATGCTTTAAAATCGAATCGAAATGACATCAAAATCACGTTGCCCGAGACCAAGTGCCATAAAAATCAGAAAGCATTCTGCGACTTTTGACGGGAATAATTCAACGTTGATGTTTCTTCGACGGAAGTAAAATTCTATTTACGAACGAAGACTCCTCGGCCTTTGTTTTCAGACCATTTTGATAATCTATCTTGGGGTCCATCGGTGAGATGGACACATGTAAAGCACTTTTGCCCGACTCTGTCAAAAATAACGACGGACCCCCACAAATCACGTCGATGCGAAATCAGGATCGCATGGCAAGGACAACGGTGCTCCAGATTTTCACGCTTGTTAGGGCCAAGTTGGGAAATAAATGGCCGGTTGCGTCGTCGCTGGAATTGTTATATGGTTTCAATGTTTTCCGAACGAAAAGCGGCCTTGGTTGAAAATTACAACCACCCAGACCAATGGTTTTCCTCGTCGGTACAACGTAAACGGAATTTCTTTTTTTTTATCGTTCTTTTTCGAACCGGGACCCACGCTAATTTCCCTGCGGTTCGTATTCAAATTTTCAATTGCTCCAGGGTAACATTTTTTTGGCCTTTTATATTATTTCTTTGTTTTGTATTTTTCGTTTCGTTTTTATCTTTTTAAATTATGAGTTTGGGTCGACGGTTTCACGCTTTTCCATTTTCACATTCAAATTCAATTTCCTGAATTCAAAAATTCGGGGGATCAAAGACCCGCCACTTTTTGAATTTGATTTAAAGAACAAGTTCACGTTTTTTGATTAAATTTGTTTTTTCAACCATTTTAGTGTGAATGTTAAACTCTCCACTTTTGAGAAAATAATTTGATGTTGGAGTGTTGAATGTAAATATTATAGAGGCGAATAAATTTATATAACTATATACCGAACAAATTTAACCCAAATTACATGAACTTTCAATGTATGTTATTCAACTATTATTAATCACACGCATTTACATCAAGCTATTTTTGTGGAATAATATTAAATAAATCGTGTTAATTTTTAAATTTGGAAAATTTTAAATTCTTTTACGTATATTAAAAAGAAAAAAAATGGTGATAAAAGGTGAACAAATGCAATTGGCGCACCTTTTTTTCTTTCTTCCTCTTTTGTTCCCTCGGACTCAAATACAGTTAAAGTTAAACAAACGTTGACGACTTTTCGAAAAGTGTCACAAGTGTTTCGAAAATAATGAACTTACCTTCACTTTGCAACCTCGTAAAACTGTTTTCCGACACGAATGAGTTCGCCTGCTTTAAATACTGCACGTTTTCGCGACACTTTTATTGTCGAATATTTTCCGGCCAATTCTACGGCCAATCATCGCGGCGGAATCCGGCAAAAAAAAGGAGAGAAAAAAAAGGCCAGGAAAAAAATATGCACGCGTATATAGGCATCGTAAAACCGTTCCACCGGAATGAGTCTTTGCCTTGATTTTCAAATTTTGCTTATTTGCTTGGTCCGGGGATCGGACAAGCGGTCGGTCCAGTCGCCCGGTGTTTGCTTTTTACGATCGGAAAAATCGAAGTACAAACACGGCAAAAAAGTCGAACTGACTTGGCGCGGTGCTCTTTCGCCGCGAAACAACAGATAAGCTGAGCGACTTTTGGCCAAAGTGGAGCACTTTTAAATTATTTTAATTAGCCTACTGCGACTTTGACGGCCGTCTTCCTTTTTTTTTTTTACCTCGAAGATGTCACGAGATAAGGTTAGACGAGAGACGAAAGTTTTTTTAGGAAGTAAAGCGCATTTACCGGACACTCTGGGATAAGGTGGCTTAAGCTAATCGAAGTTTTTTCTTTGAGACGGTAAGTTTTTGGATCGTGATTTTCAACCCTTTGGAGACGGAAATTTTGTTTCTCGAATGTTTAAACATATTTTAAAAGCGTTGAATGATAAACTGATATTGTAAAATATAATTGCAACTTGGAAGACGTGACGAAAAAAATTTATTTTATGCAAAAGGAAAAAAGCATTTTCAATTTGAATGTTATTATGGTTTAAATAAGGTGGAATATGTTATAATTTAAATGAACATAAAAATCAGAAGAATCGTGGTGGTGAAAGCTGACAAATTTCTGATACGTTTTAACATAAAACAACTTATACTGAAAAAAAAGTTGATAATAATTTTAAAATAATATTTAATTATTATTTTTCTCAGTGGATTAAAAAATAACGATGCATTCCTTTTATTGAGATAAATAAGAATAATAGAATTATTTCTAAGCGCAAAGCTATTGGGATAAAAATATTTTAAAAGGAAACTCGGTAGATACAAAATTTTAAAAACCTGATTTCCGGATTTAAAATACAAACAATACACCCATTAAAAAAAACTTTTCAGTAATCATTTAACTTAATTTACGACCTATTTAGGAGAATAATGAATATCTGGTTAAGAGCACAAAACGAGAGAAAACATAAGTTTGAAATGTTATCCGGAATGACATAAAATTCCGATCGTTTGACCGAAAATGGGTATTATGCAGAATTTCGGGTTTCCGGGGAAATCACACAATGAGACGGTGCGTCGTGAAAAATTCAAAGGATTGTACGGCGGTAGTCGATGTGACTCCGAGAAAGACACGCCGGCGACCATTGTCGACGTTCTCTCGCTAAATGCACGTCATTATTCGGAGGTTCATTTTATATGGCCAACAAAAGTACACTAGATTCTCCGTCGTGTTATGACACAAGATGAATGTTAAAGCGCGGATGCTTTCCGTGTGAAAATCGACCACAATGACCGGCTCATTTTTTCGAGTCGTTAACTGCAGTTAATTTCTGTCATTCGATTTGACTCGAATTAAAGTTAGATTCATTTTTCGAAAACAAATCAATATTCTTACGATTTCGATTTGATTCTTTGAGTACATTCAACTGAATGTAAATAAAAAAAGATTAAGTACACTAAAATCAAATTTTTCCGCGAAATCTCAAAATTCAAAATGCAGGTAAAACATGAAAATGTCGATAAAGACTTTCGTATTCAGTATCATTAAAAATTGTTCTATATTAAAAAATTTCTTATTTTCGAGAATACCAAACTTCTTTTACATGCCGAAAAGAACTTTCCTTCAATGAGATATAATTTCTGCAAAATATTGTTCGTTGAATGGTAAAGTTACGAAATTCACCGGGAACCGGACTGTCCGAAAGCAAAGTAGCAACATCTGCCGTCCGATTTTTCCGCAAAGCCGCGCTGAACGGCATTAAGTAGCCGAAAGACGACGTTATCTCGAATCGGCTCGTTTTCGCGGCGAGGTCCTTCGGGGAGAAAAAGCGAGTGCGGTTTCGGGTCATCTTGCGAGCTCGGAGGTCGCCGGCTGTAGCTTCCCACGATGCGCACAGGTAGTCCGCCTCCCAGAAATTTTATTTCACAATTAACGAACGCAACTCAAGTTGACCGCTGCTGCTTCGCAAAACCTACCGAAATTCGGTGCCAAATGCCTGCGATTGATTTCTCATAATTAAATTGGAAATTCAACATTCGAAAAATTTTACACGAAAGCCAAGATGAATGAAAGTGGCAACGTTTAAAGTTAATAAAAAAAAATTTGTAGTAAATGTTGAATTTACGTAAATTAGAATCAGTATCTGATATAACTTACGTAATTTTCATTTTTCTTCATGAGCTACAGGGGTGTGCGAGGCATAAAAAAATCGATGTCGAGCCATAGCAAATATTTCGAGATCTCGATTTTCAAGATCCTGAATAGAGATTTTTTTCAAAAATTTTGATCTATTCGAGCTTCCTTTTTCAAATTACGAAAGCTCTCAAAATCTCGGTAATCGTTGAGATCGACCTCGGTCGATATTTATCGAATATAATAATATCTCGCGTTTGACGAGAGATGTTGCACACCCCTAGTGTAATTCTCGTCCCTTCAAAAAAGTGTCACGATAAGATAAACAAACCGGCGAGAGAACGTTGGCACGAAAGCACGTGTAATTCGTTCAAAATGCAAAAGAAAATTCGATCCCCAGTGGTGCTCGGTATTCGGAGCGATATCTCGGAATCATAAGCTCGTCGATATTGTATTCAAGGATTTTCGTACAATGGACACACAGTTCATCGCGGAAAATCATCTTACAAAAATCCGCACCGAAACAGGTAGCGGTTCCCACGCTCTTGCGAAAACATCGACGCAACAGAATCGATCGACCCGATGGACCGACCGTGGCAATTTTTGATGCAACCCGGCTTTTGGGTGAGAGTCACTCGGTGAAAGGGCTGCAACGCCGATGTTTCATTCCATCGCTTCTATTGTCCAGCATCTATTCTCCAATAAAATGTCCGGTGACTGATTGGTACGGCGAAAAGTCACGCGTGCATAAGAAATGCTTTCTTCTGTAGACTTTTTGGATCAGACTTCGACCTTGGAAGAAACGAATGTCTCATATTTATAATCATTTCTCATATATGATCCATACATGTCATAATCACGTTTTCATGTGTATACCTCCTGGATGTGACATATATCACTAGAGAGATGTTTGAATCTTAGTTGACGACTATCGAAAACTTAAATCCCATAATGGATGACGTCGAAAACGCAATCCGGAACAATGAATGATGAGATAATCTTCCGAGAGACGACGCGGCCGAACTGGCGGACACAATAGCCCTCGAAAAATTACGTAGCCCCGGAAACGCGTCCCATTTATGAATTAAAATTCCCTGATGGGGTGACTCCTTTCCCGTGTCACGGTAAATCCCGGAGAAAGCCTCGCATATCAAAACGGTCACGGTGACAGGTCGGCAGGGCCGCGCGACAAAGACCTCGCGCAACCCTTGCCAGGTAAAGACGCAACCACGTATTCATTATTATCTATTCAAATTCCACAGCAACGCGTACCTGCCTCTTGGGAAAATTCGGAATTATTTGATCGGCTTCGAAAAACGCAATTTTTCGGGAAAAAAAGGTTCCATCGGTGAGGTTTAGGTTCGTATGCCCGCGACCGTGGGACCACTTGACCCTTCAAGCCTGCCCCCCATTTTTTTTATTAGTCTCTTTGGACTACCATAAGTCGCTGCGGTTCTTCATGAGTAAAATTCATTTGAATAGGATTGGATGTAATTCAAACACCGCTATAGTACTCTCTTGAATCATCGTAACTGCGAACGGATTTACGTTACGGAAGTGTCATTCATATTAAAAAGAATGTACTCAGATCGACTAATACGTAAATAGTAAGATGCTACTTTTACATTTGTAAAAGTTGGGAAAAAATTGTTTTATTAATTCTAGATAGTTTGAATTTAAAATACAAACAACAAAGTCTTTTATTTATATTATTAAACTGCAAACATTACATTAAGGCGGTCATCTTGTATTTATTTCATACTGTAATTGGTAGAATACTAATAGTAATTTGAAAATATATTTCGATATTAACGCAATCGTTATTATGCGCCATCTACAACTCAGGTGATCCGAATTATTTGAAGTGATAGGTTATAAGTTATAGTGTAAGATGTATATTTATATTTCTCACTGTAAGCAAAGAGTTTTGTTAATAGTTCTGTGAATTCAGTTACAAAATGATTCTATGGGGTCAATAAAATACATATCGTCCTTAAAAATATAGTTTTCTTGACGTATAAAATACTAAAAATTTTTTTTTATTTCCACAAATATATTTTTTGTTTTGAAACACTTGTTTTCGCAATATGTAATTATATAAATGAAACTAAAATAACTTTACTTAACAATCTAATTGTAATCTAACCAACCGTTTTTCTCAGTATTCAAGCATTCTTTACTTTTATTTTTCTTACATATTTTTCTTATAATCGCATACAACTGTTTTCAACGACCAGACTTTTAACAAAAAACCAAAAATCCCGTCGTAAACAAGAAAGCGATAAAGAGCGCGCAATAAAAAAGCCCGAAGCGAGCCAGTTTAAAAATTGCATCCAGATGCTTGAAGAAGGTCGGACGTGGCGTTTGGAAAAAATTATGTCTTTTCGGAGTAAAGGATCACGGTTGGAGGGTAGAAAGCGAAAAATGATATTTTCGACGCGTCGCTCGATTTCACACGGTACGTCATGTGTTGCCGGACCTGCTTCGCGTCTCCACCCTCTCGGTCATTTCACCCGACCCTAGCCCTCTCCCGGCAAAGGGATGCGCCTCGTTCCTTCGTTCCCAAAGATTTGCGCCCGACTTTATGCAGATGTCCTGCTTCCTATAACTCGATCCCCGAAAATAAATTGTTTCAAATATTTTTAGTCCGCCGTGGAAATGCGACGTCAAACTTGGACATTGATATGCATACACGGTTTCAAAGATAAGCCAGGAAGCGTATCTGTTTATCTTAACCGGGTTAACTTTTGTTTTCGTATGCTTCCCCAATGGCACAAAAAGTTCACAATCTTCTACTAAATACTTTATCGGAAACGGCGGAAATATTTTTAGAATATTGAAGTGTCAAGATTCCAATGTTTCGCATTGTGGAAAATTTTCTAACTGTATTCAGAAACAACAACTGCTGAACAATATTGTACGACAGAAAAAATTGTAGAGTATTAAAAACGAGCGAAGTAAAAGCAAAAATGAAAAAATTTCGAAGTAAAATGTTACTCTGTTTCAGTAAAAGTATTGCACCTAGTGGAGAGTGAAACAGACAGTGAAATCATCTTTTCAATTTATCAACATTGAAAATTGACGAAAGATTTTCGAAAATGTATAATTATGTTATACATTGTTGTATTTTCTAATCAAGCAACTGAGGAATATTTTAAGAATTTTCTTATAACGTTGACGTTGGTCTTATTTCGGTCGACACTCTTTCCCACAAGTTGTTCACCATTTCACGCGAAGAATTACGCAAAGGGGACGAATGATGGCTTAGGATTGCAGCGAAAGACAAACAGTACAATAAATTGTATCCCATTTTCAATGTAAACAGCGCGATCGATTCTCACAGTAGTACCGGATATGACAATTTGTTTGATTTACCAAAACTTTGACCGCTCTGGGTAACTCCGTCCAGTTGGGATGGAAGAAAAGGACGGATGTCCGTTCTTTGAACAGAAATACGACACCATTGGCAAGGTGGTCATGTGTGTTGATTTTGCTCCCGAAAAAGACGTCGTGCTTGTTGAAATTTCGAATTGAAAGTCCGAAAAACTGTCTTAAAATTAAATTGTTTAATAGTTTCGCGTGTATCATATTGTTCGATTTAAATTGTGATTGCACCGAAAAAACCATGTATTACACACGTTACATTTATTTCACATTCTAATAGGTAAAATACATGAGAAATTAAAATGTATATTATAATTTACTATTTACTTCGACAGCAACGCCATTTATACTGCAAAGTGCGCCCCCGAGTAAAAAAAAATTCATCAATTTTCGATCAAAAATTGATCAAAGTAAATAGATCGAAATTTGATCGATCGAGTGACACCTCAGCAGATCTAATAACTATATTTTTTGATCAGATAGATAAGCA
>JABFOV010003983.1:0-14899 GCA_022817685.1 Aradophagus sp. ZL-2020 | reverse complement strand
AATTCCGGCATGGAGACAGTGCTGCCAGATGTCATCACATAAATATTACAGCGTGTTTCGAAAAAAAATGGTCGCACCTAAGAGGGTTACTTTTGTCGCGTGAATTGCATACCCTTGTTCAAAACGTTAAATTAAAACAGCTGTTTCCATTTTTTCTTTCAAAAAAACATATATTCTGTTTAGCGTAGGAACGTAATCCCACTCCAGGTATAAATGGACAGAGCGCCACGACGAGGCCTTTGAGAGAGTGAAAAAATTATTCATCGAGACAGTGACACTCAAGTACCCAGACCCAAAAAGGAGATTTTACTTGCAGACGGATGCAAGTTTTAGAGCTCTGGGAGCAGTCCTCTATCAAAAGGATGAAAACAATGAACACCTAGTCATATCCTTCGTAAGCAGAATATTGAAAGGAGCAGAGATTTCATACTTCACTACGGAAAATGAGTTACTAGCCATTGTGTGGGCTTTGGAAAAGTTTAGAACTTATCAGTTGGGTACAAGATTCACAATAATAACGGGTCACAAAACCCTGACCTTCTTGAAAAGAACAAGATTGGGAAATGCAAGGCTAACTCGATGGATACTATCCATGCAGGACTACAGTTTTGACATCGAGCATTGCCATGGGAGAGAAAATGTGGTAGCTGATACCCTTAGCAGAAATTGCCCAGATTACAGGGAGGCAGAAGTGCGTCAAGACGATCGACTGGTAATCTTCGAATTAATTAGAAAGATGTCCAAAGATGTAGTGAAGTTAATAAAAAACCTGCGAGAAGAACAAGAAAAGGATCCTAGGATACAATGTCTGAAAGGAACTATAGAGGCTGGAAGTGACATCTATACCTTGGAAGATGGAATAGTGTACAAGGCTGGTAGGGCCTATCTACCTGAGCAGGTATTGATACCTTTGGTCGACGAAGTCCATGAGCTATACGGTCATTTGGGACCAAAGAAGTTGTACAAACTGTTGACAGAAGATTTTTACTACCCTGGATTAGCTAAAAAAATTCGGCAAAGAATGGCAACATGCGATTCATGCCAAAGAAACAAAGTAAGCAACCAAACTTCCTTCTCTGAGATGAAAAGTTTCACTCCAACCAAACCTGGTGAGATACTGTCCACTGATTTTTTTGGACCACTACCGATGTCAAAAGGAGGTGTGAGATACATCTTAATGACCATTGACGCCTTCTTGAAGTTTGCGAAATTATATCCTATGAGAAGAAGCACGACCCAAATCACAATCAAGAAAATCATCAACGGTTATATTCCCCAATTTGGAAAACCCCAGAAAATCCTAAGTGACCAAGGAACTCAGTTCACCTCAAATGTGTGGTTACGTAAAATGAGAGAGGAAGGAATCCAGCAGGTATCCACTTCAGTCAGGCATCCCCAAGCAAACATAGTGGAAAGGGTAAATCATGAGTTATTCCGCTTCTCCGGAACATTTCTGAGAGAAAGGCACTCGGGATGGAGCGACTGGATTCCGGTAATAGAGACCTGTATAAACGAGGTCTACCAGGAGACAATAGAAGCAACACCAGTGGAGGTCAATTTAAACAAAAAACCTATAAGGATCTGGACCAAGTGGTTCAGGAAAAAAGAAGATGACAAAGAAAGAATTCCGGTTGAGGAAAGATTGGAGATAATAAAAAGAAGAATAGAAAGAAAGGGACGAGAGAGGGCGAACAGATTCAATAAATCCCACAAGCTTTTCACATTTCAGGAGGGGGAGTTGTTGTTGGTTCGAGCATGTAACGTTTCGAATCCGGGTGAGAGAACAGTTGCTAACTTCCTGCAGCTTTATGAGGGCCCGTATAGAATCAAAAGGAAGGTGGTGAGTGGAACTTATATCCTGGAGCATCGCGATGGAGGTCTGGAGCGGGGAATATTTCACGCGCAGGACCTAAAAAAATATAAAGACCGACAAGTCACCTAAAAACCTTGTTTTGTTTTTTTTTTTTTTTTTGTTTGTTCTCTACAGATGAAACACAACGCAAGTGCAAGATGACGTATGGAAGAGAAAGAGAAAAGGAGAAGGGAGAAAGAGAGAATAGAGGAAGAGAGAAAAGTTCGAAAGGAAAAGATGGCTGGAAGAATGAAGGAAAGAAAAGGAAAGGAAGACATGTGGAGACTAATGACGGTGAAGAAAACATCAAGAGAAGGAAATGAGGACGTCATTTCCTGATAAAGTGTCATCAGCTTTTTTTTTTTTTTTTTTTTTTTTTTTTTTTTTTTTTTTTTTTTGAAAATAAATTTTTTTTTTTTTTTTCTTTTTTTTTCTCCCCCTCCCCCCCCCCCCCCTTTAAGCCTTTTATCTTGTTCTTCTGGCTACCGTAAAATCGGAAATAAATCGACATGGCTGCAAAATCGGTGCACGTTTGGACTCAGCTTGACTCGACTCAATTAAGAAAATTTATTTCGTCCCTCTGTTCACGGCGACGGAAATGGTGCAGGTGGCTCGGAGGGGTGTTACGGGCCAAAGCAAACGGAGCGGTAATTGACGGATCGGCTTGGTAACGATCCCGACGTAGCGCGTATATGGTAATTAGGATGCCGATCGCGATAATAAATTTCGGCTTTCTGCTGATCATTACACGAACCCTTTTCCTTCTTTGTTAGCAATGAGCCGTTATCCTTTGCGACGGTACAAGTAAATTTTGTTTACAAAAATTGTACCCAATGTCACACTGAGAAGAGATGCTAGTAACATTTATTAGTTGCTGCTAGACATTTATTTCCTCTTTTTCAAGCGTGGAAAAGAGATTTCTATAATATCAGATGAACGATAAAATAACGCTAATTAACACGTTAATATGTAGAAAACTTATTTAGTTTTTGCGTATTTATTTTAGAAAGTTTAACATCGAAATCAGTCTGCGAACAAATTTTAAACTGACGTTTAGTTCATTTTGGTTAGGTTACATCAAGACATAATTTGGTTGCAGTCATTTTCAATCATGTTTTTTTCCGTATTTTAACAGGAAAGGAAAGATCGCATTAAAATCAAATTTAATCAAATCAAATTAAAAATGAATGTAATATAATAAATAATTTAATTACATAAACACAATTTTAATGTTGATACAATATTGACACGAAATACACAGTATTCACATTATCAATATTATCTATTAATGTCGTTAATTAGACGAATAAATAATATCACAATAATAATTCAACTTCACAGATCGGCACGTTAACACTCTTATTCATTAAATCTCTTCCATTAAGGTTCAGCAACATGAATTCACAATCAAATAATTCGCAGCTTAAAGAAGTTAATAAATTTTTCACGTCCATTTATTATATTCATTGTGTCAAATTAGATACCATATTGCAAAATATTTGATTAAACTAAAATACCAGGAATGAAATATATTAACGTAACTATTATATAAAAATATATTGAAAATATAATTCCCTTTTGTTTTACACTCAATGAAAATGATAAAACTGCAGTAATATTAAAAGTAGTAATGTTATAATTACTTGAAGTAAAAAATGTTCAATTGAAGCTTATGAATAATCAATAATGGTATGATTTAATAGTACTGAAGTAATAAAATATTTATTGAATTAAATTATTTATTTAATTGAGAAAAAATAATTTATTTTACGTTTGAACCTTTAGACTTTTATTTACTTTGCAAGCTTATTAAAATGTAAAAGGTAATAAAATAGTAAATTGTTTTACAACACCTTGATTTTTTTTTAATTTTAATCCTTCATTCCATTCAAATAATATTAATTAACTGTCGCTCTATGAATGATTGAACAAGTGTAGCCCATTACAGTTAGATATTCATAAACGAATTTACAAATTGTATTATTTGAAATTGGAAAATTAGTTTTATTATCTAAATAACCTTAATTATCTATGAAAATAGAATATGTAGAATATATTCATACTGTTTGTGTCCAATCCGAACAATAGTTTTTATTATTAACTCGCGATTCGATATTATTTAACATAACTCATCTATGTAATATCGTTATAAACACTTATCGCGACTGTTTCCGCTATTAACAAAGACAAAATCAACAATTTTTCTATCTTTATTAGTAATTCAGTAATTTTCAATCACTTATTTTTTCAATTTCGGAAAATAAAAGTAATTGCTAAAATAAAAATAAGTTTGGTAACTGTTTGTTTCAAAGACAAAAAGTGTGTTGTCATAAGTTTGATAAATGTTTTTTGTTTTACAAAAAAATCTCCGATCTAATACGTAAAAAGATTGTACTTCCGAAATCAGAAGGACGGTATTATTGAAACCAACTGATAAAAAATGTCGCTTAAGTTTTGAGCATCATTTCATTAGCCCGGCTTGTCAACGCGAGTGACCACCTCGACCGAAATCATCGCCACTTAATTGCAAGACAAACACGGCGCGAGGGAGAAAAAGGCGAGCGTCCACGCGGCTCGTCGGGCGAAGCAAAGCGAGAAGATCGCGCACTTATGATCTGAGTCAGTGAACTTGGAACGCATTAACGTCAAAGGGCGTTTCGGCTTGCTCAACATTCCAATTAAGCCGACGACAATGAAATGCGCATAACGACCGTAAGATTGAAACCAAGTGCGCGCCAATGGACGGCGCTCTTTGTGGTGGGAAAAAGGCCTCGGTAATCCAATGGTTGGGTCTCGTGTGTGCTCGCCGATATCGAATTTCACGGGTCGTCACTGGCGCGGTTTTCGCGGTGCATTCTCGCCTGATTAGTAGGGGTCGCCGATGGTGGCGTCGGTGGTGGGGGGCTCGGCGGGAACAAAAAGAGCGAAAAAGTGGAAGGACGAGAAAACAAACGGTAGCTGGAAGAACCGGAGGCTTCGATTTTCCAGAAACCAAACGCGGGCACACGATTAGCGGAGGAAGCTTTTAGGCTCGGCTGTTAGCCACTCGTTTTGCCATAGACGTTCCGCTAATTGGAGTCGTTCTCTTTGAAGTCACAAGTCCATAAGTATGCACGGCTACGTACACACGGCCGTGGACGTTCGTGCGTGTGCATTGTAATTTCGCGGCTGCCCTGCCTCCCGTTGACAATTAGTGCTGCTCGGAGCCGACGGGCGGCAATCTTATCACCGATCGACGACTTCTTTGCTTTATCGGAAAATCGGCCGGCCAATGTGGGACAACCTCTTGTTATCGTTTGCTTCTACTCAATTTGGCGTATTTTTATTCCGTAATGTGTTATCGTGAAATATGTTACCAATTGGATTCCAGTCATTTCTCAATATCTATAGCAGTTCGTTCAAGCGGCGTTCCCTCCTTACGCGTTAGAAACATTCTTCATGTCGGATTGCATACATTTGGTGTTCTTCTAAATCGAAATTTCTAATGACGAAACTTTTAAGACAATCTAGTAAATGTTTGATAATGCCATATTACTCAAAAGTCTTTTATATCGTAATTTCTTAATCAATCATAAGTGTCAAAGCTGTCAAAGTATTTTTGTCCACCTCAAAACTGTTTTTTGCAAATACATAAAATATATTTGCGAAAAACATCTTTTCGGTGTACATTATTTCGATTTTCACTTTACGGAACGAAACTGCACCTATGGTCTTTACAAATAAACAAGTAGAAATATCGAGCGTAAATCAAATTAGCTTTATTAAATTTCAAACAATCTGATCGCTCGCGTTCTTCACCGTTCAATGAAAAATTATCCCCCATTTGTCTTCAACAATGGCAGTACCTTACTTCCTACGTGTCTGACAGAAGTACGGCCGTAACTTCAAAAATATGATACGCACCAAAACTGAAGTTTCTCATGCATTGTATTACGTATTTCTCGTAAATTCAATACCGATGTATTTTTCATGTGTACTGCATATGAGGATACAAGAGTACAAATAATTTTTCAAAATTCGACAAGCTTAATACCACATCAATATATTGAATTCTGTTGGTAACTTATATATAAGTTATTATAAGTTATTTATTTCTTATAAGAAATAAATAACCTACGGTGAAGTTATTGAAAAAGACTCGTGATTAAGACCTGCGTGCAAATTAAAAATAAATTAATTTAACTTCTGAGATGAGAGCTTATTTTGCGTATACACCTACAGTTAACGGGTTGCTTGCCTATCAGGGGCATACATATGCCAAGTATTTCTGTAGTGCATTTTAACGGTCGCAAACTTTTGCACTTATCCGTATTATTAATTAGATGTATTCATTCGATGTATTTTGTTACTAAAAAAATTATTCCATTTCTAATACTTCCAAGCTCACACATTTTTGGTCCGATGAATAATTAATTTCACTTCGCGATTAATAAATATTAATATCGCTTATCAAAATTATTTAACAAAGATGTAGGGAGGAAAATAATGACCAATGAAGACAAATATTGTCAGGGACGCGTAGCTCAAGCAAAGTAGAAGCACGTAATATTGTAATGCGTTATGGGAGTGAATTTTATGAACTGAATAAAGTATGGTGATCCAGCCGTAATGCCCTGACCATTTACCGTGAGTTATGACCCGATGTTGTCCAAAACAGGCGCGCGGAATCGGGCCTCTAGATTTGACGAAGAAGCGCAATTCGAATGAGGGTATTTTTCTATTTTGCACTCCTTCACGAATAAATGCCCGTTCGAACTCAATTTTCATTATTTAAAAATCAGATTATGATTAGATTGTTAGTCAAATGAGCTCATGTAGGTAATAACTGTCTAATTCGAAGCAGTGTCTAAATAATTGATATAGAAATAAAAATGGGTAAAACCTGATAATAAATCTATTTAATTTTCATTAAATTATTCACGAATTCTGATCAAAATTCGTTACATCTAATCAACGATTTATAAAAGTTTCGATCATGGTTCATCAAATATGATCACGTTCGATTAATGAAACATGCTTAATCGAAACAGTACAATTATGACTTCATTTTTTATATCAACTCTGATAACAATCTAACAACAACATTGATTAGTTATATTTCTAATTTGATCGATGTATTTTTCCTCGGAATAAACGCCAATGCGTGCTAATCACCAAGCTTTATTTCGATCGAGAATCAAGCATTTAATCGCAGCTGAGACACGAATCCTTAATACCGTAGACTAAAAGCGAACGAATTTGTTTTCGAACAATTTGCGAGATTGGTTGTGCAAGTTTGATGAGAGAAGGAAAAAAAGAACGGTGCACCGCCATGTTAAAAGCAATATGCTAATCAAAGTACAAGTGATAGTCAAACGTCGGGACAATTTACCGTAGTGGCCAAACGAACAAACTATATCTATATCTCTGCTCGGAAAGACCGATGCGCTTCGTATCGACTACCAGTAAGTAGATTACTTGCCTGGTGCCGTGGCTAAATTCCCTCTTATATCTTCCCCCCCCCCCCTCTCCCCCCCCCCCCCCCCCCCCCCCCGTCGCCCCGTCGACTTTTTGCCGCCGCTTTTATTTTACACCCTCGTTCGATTTGCATAATCAATTTTTTAGCGAGGAAATACCGCAACGGCCAAGTGTTGCCGCGCTTAAGAAGCAGAACAAGAGCGAAGAAGTTAAACAAAATAAAAGTGTAAAAAAGGAAATAATAAAAGAAAAAGAACGGCCAAGTTGGCCGGAAAAGCGAGATAGGTGGGAGCGATGGGTGGGGAAAGGTCGAACGTCGAGTTTCGGAGGCGACTCAACAATATGTCGATTCGCTTCGGTCGGCGCTTTTCGGAAGTCACCGATCGAGCGCGTCACAAATATTTGAAAACAGTCGACGTGATTTACGCGGCAATTTGGACGAGCGTCAAGTACCCCGCTTCACGGTTAAATGTCTTCAATGTGTCGGGGAATAAAGGCTCGTCTTCTTTCAGCTCCTCGGCGATTTCTTCACCTCCTTTCCCTTTTTCCGTTTTACTCTTTTCTTTTCCTTTTTTCATTTCTTTTTTCGAATAACATTCTCAGAAACGCCGGATTCGGAATATACGATTTTCTGCGGCGACAGACGATACGTGCGACCGAGTTGAGCGATGAGAGATTGATTGCCATGGAATAGAGTTGGAAGTTTATTTTTAGTTTCGACGAAAATCCGAGTCGCTCGGTGGCGCGAAGTCTTTTTATGAATTACGCCGAAAACGGCCTCGCGCGTCACCGATGAATCGCTCGGGTTTTGTTTTCGTTAAATTACGGTGTTTGGGGTATCGGGTTCAAGGCTTTCACGAGGCGACGTGATTTCGACAGTTTTGTTCAACGTTTGTTTTGCTTTACAAGTTGACTTTAGATAGAGATTCGTTCGCACGAGGAGGATAACTTTGGAGATTCATTTTTTACATTTCAGGCATACTCAAGATATTTTGAAGTATTATATATTTTCGAAAATTCATTTTGAACTTATAAAATGCATTCACTAGGAAAGAGATTGCTTGACTCAGCTCAAATATTTTTTTATTGAGTAGAAACAGATTTAAATCAGTTTGATCTATGATTTTCATTTGATAAAATCAAATTCTTCATCATTCAAGTAAAATCGATTAAACCCATTAATTTTTTATAATTCAATCCAAGTAAAAATATTTTGTTACTTGTTTTTTCATCAGTATCTTGAACATTGCAATCCAAAACAAACACCCTTAAAAATATCCTCTTATCCCAAAAGGAATGGTTTTCATTCAAAAAGAATTACATATTCAATGAAAAACGTATCTTGTTGGGAGAAAATTTATTCCTATCATTCATAACTATACCTTTGATTCAACAGGATTTCCATTTCATTTAAAAATGTTCATAAAATAGATATTTTTCAAAATAAAAAATATAGTTAGTGCATATTAGCCTTTTCTCACAATTAAAAGAAAGTTAACATATTCATAACGACGAACGACGAGAACGACCAAAAAGAAAACATACGAAACGAAATAGACGGCGGAAAGCGAAACCTTAAAGTCACGAACTTGGTCACTTCACTCGTCGGCTCGTCAAGTCGTCGAGCGAGCAGAACCGTGGCCCCTGATTTGTATTATTTTCGTGTGACTTTCGACGCGCGTGTTCGCAGCCGCTCGGAGCGAAACGCGGATCCGCTTTGCGGGGATTATTCGCGTCATTCAGCCGACGACGTCGCGCGCTTTTTAATGCGCTAACGAGCCTTTCGACGGCTGGATTATATTTGGCCACGCGCGTTCGCGCTGTCATTTTCTTTGCCGGGGCTTTTATCAATAACGTAAACGCGACGCGCCGCGATCGGCCGGGTCCGTGGCACAGAGTCAAAGCCGACGAGTGCTTGATTATGATTACGTTACACTTTTTTATCCATAATTTGCAAAATGACGTTCCATGTCAACTGCCGTTCTTTTTCGGCCGTTTTTCACCGCCGCGCGTTTTTGTCATCCTTTTCGACATTCAAAACACCGAGCGCCCGGGATTTCCCCCTCTTTTTTTTCTTCGTTTTTTCTTTTTCGATAGGCATTGAAATTGGGGAAAGTAACGTTCGAAAGAAATAATGGTAATTGTACACTGAAGAAAAGTTGGTGCAATTTGGTACGAGAATCTGGTCACCCTGACGAAAATAGTCATTTTCGTATATTAGTTGCAATTTTTGTATCTTTTTGAACCGACAATTATTAGACGCGACAGTTTGCTCGTCACTTTTTTAAATTAACTTTCGCGTAAATGTATGGGTAAAACAAGGAATTCAGAGAATTCCACGCCACGCAGTTTGTGAGACAATTAGACGCAAAAGTTAATACGCCGAATGGCTCAAGTAAACGTTTTCCAAGTGCTTCGGCCAAGAAAAACGTAAAAGGAGAAAGGGAATAATGGAGGTTATTCGGCAAAACTTCGGCAGTTTTACGTCGCGCTGCGTGAAAACAGAAAATGCCTCTGCGCTTCGGCCGAAATTTTTCCAACTAATTTAACGTTAATGCGACAGTGGTATGAACGAAATGACGCTATTATTTTACGGAAGACTTATCGTTGCACGGCAAGAAGGAAGGATCTAGTTTGGACAATTTATTGTAGCGAGGTGTACGTACGTGTATGTCTATATATATGATTACGATGATAATCAGATTCTTGATAAAGAGTTGATGAAAATTAAAGTCGACCGAGGAAATGAGTTTTTATTTTATAACTTTTTGCGAAGCCACGTTTGACTGGCGCGTTTACCGTAAAAGTTTAATCGTCGCGTCTGATCATCTACGAGTGGTAAAAGTTACATAAAAAAGTGCAGTAAAGTCGTACTTTTACATTCCCTAAATTTGTATTCGTTTATTTACCAGATTACTTGCATCGTTTGTTTTTTATTAATTTGCGCCATCAATCGTTTTTATGATTAACGTTAATTGCTTTCAACATTTTGTTTAATGTTTAAGTACCTTTTCGTTAAAAAAAAAAAAAAAATTACGGTATATAAACGAAATTAATATTTTTTATCAGATACGACATTCGTTATCTCAACTATTTTTTTTTTTTTATTTACGTCATTTAAATTGTTGATAGACTAGTAAATTCTAGTAATTTTATAAACTATTTTATTCTCGTTTACGTTCTTGAAACCGATGGCTGATTAAAGGACATTCACAATGGACGCACGCATTTATTCGTCAGCGGCGCGTCATCATACATTCCGAACAAATGATACGCGCGTGTGTCCGTTCTGAATGCGCTATTAATCACCGCGACGACCGGAAATTCAACCAAACACCGCGAAATTCCCGTCTTGGAGGAATTTCAATTACTCCGACGTCTTAAGACCCGAGCAAAGCAATGGAAAAGGGAAAAATACGCGACGCTGCTAAGATAACATGTTCCTATTTCGTCGACGTTAATAAAGAAATTCCAAAAAACGTATCACATTCTATGCCGAAGAAATTAAATTGCGAATTTGAATGCTCCGTTGTTTAATAAACAACGATCGACTATCATTTTTGAGTTTTTTATCACAATTTTTTTTATTCGTTCAAAAATTAACGAGTTAGAAATAACTGGTAATATTCGAACCGTTGAATTTCTAAATTTAAAGTATTTTGTAATTCGAAAAAATACACGAAGAAAGAAGAATTGAGAAACTTTCTATGTTTTATTTTAAAGCTGTTGTATGTTCTTGTCGTTAGCATAATTTACTATGTCTCATACCGAAATTCATAACAGCTGTGAATGTAATAATAATGTTTTCATACGCACATTTCGTACGCAACTTTAGTATGTAACATTGTAAAAAATTCTGCTAGTGTACAACAATATGCAACAGTTTTATAATGCAATATAGGAAGTTTCTCAATTCTTTTTTTTCCGGGTATTTCCTTGATAAAATATTAAAAAAAAATTATCCTTAATCAAATTGTTTTCTTATCCCAATAAAAAATGTCTAATTAATAATCATGACGAACTTTATTACACTTTTTTGACAATTTCCTCGAAAGTAAATTCAAGTGAACCAAACCACAAGTTTGTTTGATATTCCCTCAATCCGACTGTCAGTTCCTGTAAATGAGCTTGGATTTATTTATAAGCAAGTTAACTCGAATCGAAATCGCGAACTAATTTTATGTTAGAAACAAGTATAAACAACAACCTAGAAAGTAGATTACTTATTGTAAGTGAATTATTACTTTTACTGTACGTAAACCGAAAACAAAGTACAAATTCTCGTCGCTTTTTTCGTCGATTAAAACTTAACGTCGCTTTTATCGTAACAAGAATAATTATCTCGCGTTGACCCAAGTAGCTTGGCTCTCTTGACACAAGATACTTTTCTTGACCGAAGAAAGTTACTTGGCAAAAAATTAATACAGATTTTATCTTGTACGAAGCAAGTTTTTTTTTCTCCAGTCAACGTAACTTTTTGCTAGCACCTTCAAACAATTTAATTGACCGCAGAGGAAAAAAAGTTTGGCGGATGTGATGCAAAATACAAAGTTAGTGTTATTATGTACACCGAAAATGAAAATACAAAATTTAAACGTGAAAAATATTAGCGTCTTACTTCGAGGTGGTTTTGTTTCTATATTGTGAAAAATTTAGTTGAGAATTAAAGCACATATGCTTCAATTCAGTTGCAAGTAAATGTACTGTAATTTTACAGCAAATATGTTACATGTTTAAAAATCTAATACATTTTACTTTTTAAATTCGTCTATAATTTTAAAATTCGACTTGAATTTTCTGTTGTTTTAAAATTCAACTTTTCTTTTTTACTGTGCAAATTAAGTCTATGTATCGTATCATTAAGTCGTTTAATCATTCGAAACAATATTCTTAAACCACAATATTCTATAGGAGTCTTCAATTCCACACATCACTTCATCGTATTCTAAACTTCCTCATCCCCCTCACCAATTTCACACCCGAAAAACATTACAAACGACGGTACTAAATTCGACAACTTCAACTCATGAAAATCGCGAATCATACGAGAACAAGAAAAGAAATTCGAGGAAGAAAAACTATCGTTCAAAGAAATCGAGGGAGGGGGCCCGCGATATCTCCGAGAATTCTCATCCGGGAGTGTCCATTGGCGCGGGAGGCATTTCAAAGTGAAAAACATCGTCGCGCGCTGCGTCCCCTCCACCGTCAACCTGGCCACCCCGCCGGCCGACTCTCTTTTTCCATAAATTTGAAAGCGCACGGGGTCTCGGGCGCGACGTTTCTTCTTTGATGTCGTCCCTCGCGCGGTCAAACGCCGTGTACACGCAGCGCACGACAAATTCGCCATTGTAACAATAACGAGGACATATCCTCCCCCTCCCGAGCGACGATCACCCATCTTTCTCCCTCTTGCGTCTGTCCGTGCCGCGGTCTTCGTCGCACTCGCGGAGCATTCATCAAAGTGTTTGAATACCTGAAACCGGGGGAAGAAGAGGCGTGGGGGAGGGGGGAAGACGGGCGAAAAAGGGCAAAAGACGCAACGAGGGGGCGGGGGGGGGTCTGTGTACGTAATATAGCTAAGTGAAATGACGCGCGAAGCCAAGGAGAACGAGCGCAAGACGTTTGCCGAGAAAAGCCCTGCGGAAGTGTTTGACAAAAAGGGCGAAAAGAAGGGGGTGGGGGGAAATAGGCGAATAGGAAATCCGGGGCCTCTCGGCTGGGCAAATAGTCACGACCGACCGTGTACAATATTATCACACGCTCGAGATCTAAACTGTCCGACTGTCATTCAGCCGCGGGTCTCGTCCGCTTAAACGACCGGAGATCTCATTCGGGAGCGCAAGATTGCTTGGTTTTTGCCTCCTCCGCGAGCGCGAAGACGTTTGGCCGGCCGGGGAAATGGACCGCGGGAGAAATTATGCCCGGTTAGAGCGAGCCATTCAGTCGACCGGGTATTTCTGGCTTTGGCTTTTCGTTCACGGAAAACGTCGGTTTTGAATAAAGAAGCAAGACATTGATTACTTTTTTTTTACCGTTAAATGTTTGCGATACATTTTTCATTGCAATTTTTAAACCTTTTTTTTTGTCACGAATTTCCAGGATGCGATGATTATTTCCTATGAAATCCAGCTTTGATCGACTTCGAATCGAAAGGGATATAGTTGTGAAAAAGCAAGTAAGTGAAGAAATTAAGTACTTCATTTTTTACCGTGCCGATGTACAGTCAAGTTCTGATTATGATTTCTAATGGATAATGTTTTATTTGTTGCGAAGAAAAGATCGTAAATTTCTTGCATGCAAATATTTTTCGCGGAAAACTGCCTTAAAAATGAGTTTAATCAATTGAAAAAATTTAATAAATATTGATAAACTGATGGCTGTTGCACCAAAGTTATAAAATCTAATTATAACCACTGTCGATTTCACTACTTCATCATCGGACTTATTACTTTATTTTCTCATTTATCTACTAAAAATGAAACTCACTTTTTTTGTTTTAAACGTGTTAAACTGAAGACCATGCGACTTGTAAAGAAAATTCATGTAAATACAGTGTGTAAAGTAAATACAAAATGTCAGTCTGACATGGATTCATGTTAAATTTACATAAATCCATATCAGCCCAGCATGACTATTTTCTCGGTATATAGTTAATTAGAAAGTAAATTTATTCTCACGAAACATAAACGGAAACGCAAATTTTACAAACAACTCAAATTTAACGAATCTCCGAAGTAACAAAGGACAAGTCCGTTCCTCACTTTATATATAATTTTTCGCTCGCCTCTTCAGCATTCAATTAAACTCGCTTCAAGACAAGTAGAGCAAACCTGCGTCGGCTTTATTGTTTACAGTGTTCAAGGCGAACGGGGATCAACACTAAAGACAATCGAATATCAGTTGCGCCGATCGCCGCGCGAACTTTCTTTATCTCCCCCTCACCGTCCGTGTCTCCCTCCCCCTTCAAATCGGTGCACCAATCATCGTCACACGCTTACGAATTCCAAACTCCTTTAAATTCAAACAAACCACTCATTATACCGTTTTAAAATGAAAGAAAAGAAAATTGAAATGAAACTGACCACAAAAGGAGAACCAGGAAAAAAGTAGGAGTGGGGGAGGGGGCGAATGAAGTAAAGAGTCGATAAAAGCGTCGGAAGGAAAAGCTCCGACAAGTTATTCGCCAATCTAACTCGACTTTCGTACCCAATATGAATAATTGCGGATATTACGAGACGTGACAAGACCACGTGGAATCTCGGTCTTCCCCTGTAGCCGGGGGGCAAAGGGGGCCAGTGGTGGTGATGGGGGGGGGGGGGGGGAAAAAAAATGTATTCCAACTTTTTTGCCAAATTTTCTTCGGTTCCCCTTTTTTTTTAACCGGGGGGGCATTTAATTTAAATCCTCCGGCTCGCGCCCCCCCCCTCCTGTCTTTTCAACCCATCTCCGACCCCACGGACCCTTCACTACTTCTTTTGGCCCTTTTATTTTTAAAAAAAAAAATACATGACTATTGTAATAACAATATAATTTTCTTTAATAACTGATATGAAAACTTTTCTCATACTTTGTCTCACTAAATTTTGTGAT
>JABFOV010003982.1:0-14900 GCA_022817685.1 Aradophagus sp. ZL-2020 | reverse complement strand
GGGGGGTGGGCGGGGGGGCGGCGGGGTGTGTGGGAGGGGGGGGGGGGGTGGGGGGGGGGGTGGGAGGTGGGGGGGGGGGGGAGGGGGGGGGGGGGTGGGAAGGGCAAAACATTTGTGAGCAGCACTCTACAGTTTTTTTTTTCAGGTCGAGGGGGCCACCGAGAATCAACCCCCTGCTATCGGCGGCAGCGTCCGATGGGTAGAAAGGGCAGGCCTACGACAAACCCATTCCCCCCCCCCCCCGTTCTCTGCTGGCCAGATCTGTTGCCCAGCTTTTTATCGATCATCCCGACCCAAGCAACGGACACAAAGTGCAGTAATAAAAGTATTCGCGAATGTAAAACAAGTATTCAGTTGTCGGCGCTTTGAACGCCAGCCGCTCATTTAATTAACGATTGATTAATTTTTCAACCGGCTATTAAGCGAAATCGCTGGTCGACGTGCTATCATAGCTATGAGTTACGACAAAAATCCGTGATAAATGTGTGTCCGAAGTATTTTGATATAAAATGAAATTCTTGTACTGTAATAATTGACTATTAGTCTTCGTATTAACTACTGATAGTTGCGTCCATTACATACATAGAAATCTCTTGAATTTGCAAGGTGATAAAATCGAAAAGAAAAGCATGGCCTTCAGTTATAACATATTTCATTAATTATTTTTACGGAGGAAATGGGAGTATTTTTTTACGCTCTTAAAAAATCTGTTTTTATTAGAAGAGTTTTTATGTTGAATAAATCATCTCTGTAGTAAGTGGAATCCGTTTATTATATTATAAATTGATTTTTTTCTTCATTTTTTCAACAATTTGAATAAGAATATGATTGCGACAATGAAAAAATCAGAACTTATACATTTTTCCTACGAACTGTTAGGTTTGAATATTTAACGTGATCACATTCAGTTAACACTTTTTTTGCATAAGTTACCGTACGTTGATACATTCGGCTAATGAAAAGTTCAGTGGTCGGCACTCGGAGAGGGACAACCGACCAATGCATTATTTTTTTGACAGGGCTATTCGGCGTTCTTCGTTTATATAACTCTATAATAAGCCACGTGTATAATGAACAGTTACAATACAATCAGATGGAAACTCGAGCATATGCATATGGTATGGCTGCGAGAAAGAGAGTTTCTCGAAGTATACTATTTGATTGTGGTTGTAGACCAGGAAACTTGAGTCGAGATTTAAGGTCGAGTACCTTATGTGCGATCAAAAACCCTCCCTTACCTGGCGCGGGCCTTTGTTGTCGCTTCCCTCGGCGATTTCATGGTAATCCACAGGGTGTTACTAAAATTTTAATCCTTTTTTTTTTATTTCTAATACGGTTGCGTGTCAATGTGCCCGCATTTCATATAGTTTCGAAACTAATCGTGTTATTTTATATTAATACAATGTAAAAACAAGTGTTTTAAAATATAACAAGTTTGTCGACAATTACGAAACAACAATTATGAAACGCAGCTAAGCATTTCAAAATTTTAATTTTAAATAACTTTAAATTAATTTAAATTACTTGTTAAATTATTATTTATATACAAAGTGTTCAACGATTTTGACTTGGATAAGCTTACTTGTAGTTAGTATATTATTTTCCGTATTCCGTACAACCTGTTATTTCCTTTATCTTTTAACAAAATCATATTGAAGAATGAGAGAAATAATAACGAGCGAATTATTACTTGTCACCTGGCTTGCCTACAATTCATAATAGATATCGCAAATGATATGCCAGGAAAGCGTTAATCAAATTTGACAATTCGGGGAAGACATGTGTTAAGAGAATATTTCATAGTGGAATATAATTGACTTGTGTTTGATCAACTGAAACTTTATCGCTTTGACGATTATATCAGCAATATGCGTAATAGGCATTGACTAATCAACGACGCGGTCGCGAAAAACGTGACACAAAGGAAAATGATGATTTGAAGTTATCAATGATTACAACTATATCACTAATAATATAAATATCACTTGCGCTCTCGTATAAACACCTTGCCAACTGTTATTCGATCGCAGTACGTTTTTTTCGTCTTATAATTGCGTGTAATTTATTACCACACAGTTATAAACCTACGATTTTCTTAATTTGCAATCGTCCTCGAGTCTCGGGCAGAAAACTGTACTTTTCGACCCTTAAACAGAAAACGCCTGCGGAGTTATTTTAAACTTTCTTTTTTTCTCCGGAATGAAAAGGTATACTTCTCTAATATGAATTCCAATCAGTTTTAACAATTTTGACAAGAGAAGTACCTCGAGATATATATATACGCGCAACAGGCTCACGCCACTTACGTGACGTCGAATATACTAGTATTGCTAGGCTTTCGAGGACACCCGGGAGGCTTCCCTAGTTGAAACGTAGATTTCGTGAGTGTGCTGCGCTAGTCTATTTAACCGCGAAAGGAACACGGCGACTTGGAAATGCGCTATGCGCTGACATTCCGGCAACATGAAATAATCTTCCAGAAGCCTGCAAAATTTCCATTTTGATGTAACGCTTACGCTCCGGGATAAGATGCGAGTTTCGGTGCATTGTCTTGTTTCCCACATTATGTTATTTCCCAAGATTGCAAAAGGCATCCAACCTAAGTATCGCTTTAATTACTAATTCCCCATTGTTGACTTTCCCATACGAAACTGTAGTTCCTGACGACGCGTCACCGTTGTTATTTTCTTTCCTTTGGCTCACTTTCCACGCAAGTCGATAATGTCGATTACTCTAACATGAATTTATACATAAGACGTAAATGAAACTAAAATTGAATTCAGTTACTGTGTATCGAGCTCGCAAAACTTGCGCAATTTCACGTCCCCAAGCTGGCTTCATTAAAAAACGTGCCAGGATAATGGATGCATCATCATTAATGCACGCTTCAATTTAACAGTCATAATTAATCTCTCGCCGTAGCTTTTCCCAATCCTCTAATTCGTGTAATTGCACGAATCATTTTCGGTCAATTATTTTTAATACCGCAATCCATTCAGTAATTATTAACTACGTCCAAATCGTGGCGTCGATTTTTCGTTTCGAAAATTGGGAATCATTATCGTGAAACAGATAAACCCTTAGACGTTTGCATTGTTTGACACTGCGAGGATATTTTTTCGATGCAATGACGGAAAAATAATTTATCGTTTTTATTGCGACTCCAATCACCGTATATCCTCGCTTTCATAGAAATTCAAACAGTCGATTTGAAAACTGCCACAGACATCAATCACAACGTGACAACAAAAATAAAACAATGGCTTTGAGTAATCATTCGATAACACTCGTCTGATCACGAAGAGTAGCCGTCATTCCGAACCAGTAAAACATATTCAATAGATAAAGATCGTTTTCGAAAACATAGTAAATAGTTTACGCCAAATGTGATTCCATTAAAAAGAGGTACATAAAACAATGAACTGATTCAGCCTCACATGACTGTAATGTTGAAACACTTCCAATCAGCAGAACGTCAAAGTTTACATTTGTTATTTTTCCAATAATATTATCAATAAATCACGTATAAAAATAAACATTTATCATGAATTTATTTCAATTACCAATAAACTAAGGTACATGTTAAATGATTGTTTTTCTACGCAACTCACTAAAAAGCAGCAAAGTCAATTTGTTGTTCCAGCAATACCTTCCTTTAATTTCTGCATTCGTTTTTCTGCTTGCTTATGACTTCTTTTTCCCTTCCCCGTTCTTTTGTTGACCGTTGGCCGTCAGCAAGAACGGTAATTAATATAATTAATAACTCGTCGACGATTGCCTCCCACGGTCGAGAACAAGACGCAGAACTCTTGGATTCTCAGCGAGGGGCTTTACCTGCGAGCATTTTTCAGCCTGCTTGGCAATGGGAGGGAGGATTCGAAACGACAGCGCATCTCAAACGAGCCCGCCGAGCTTTAACGCCGGAATCTTAATCGATAATCCACGTTAAATTCTCATCCATCTCATCTGACAAACGACAAATCGGATCGTTTGCAACACACATCACGCGTGTAATAAACGTCATTTCGCACTGTGGTTTAAGATGCTAATTGGCTGGCCGAAAATAAAAAGAAATACAAACAAACAAAGGTTAAATTTAAAAATTAACACTCAGGAAATCGATATCAAACGTGTTTAAAATATATTTATCGATCGCAAGTTAAATTTTCATTCGAAATCAGTTATACCCATGTGAGTCGTTCGTAACTCGGTTGCCGGAGGAAACTTTATTCCCGACTGGCCAAGCGAGCAGATTGTCAAGCATTGCGTGTAACAAATTTCCAACTGTATTTAGTAAATTGTCATAACACCGGGATTTCAACAGAATAAACACACCGGATGAATAAACAAGCGGTTATGTTTCGATCACGCTCATGATTACGCCAGGAAATGGTGTTATTGACATAATGCGTTGCTCGACTAATTACTTGTGTCTTTCACAAAGCAATGACATGTTCCGCGTATTTCATAATTTTGTAAATCGATTAGCTTCAAGCCGTAACCGTTTGGCCGTGGTGTCACTTCAATCGTACGTTAACACGTGCTTTACACATCAACGAGCCGCTCGCCGGTACCGCTGACTTGTTGATTAGAAGATACGAGGCCACTTATCTCGAATAAGTGGGATTTCGGAAAAATTGCACAACGGTATACATAGGTGTGAATTGTAACGGTCGCAAGTAGAACTCGGAACCAATACCGAAAAAAGAGTATATTAATATATTTACTAAGGTACTGTTTGGAATGTAACGTGTTACCGTTAAGTTACACTCGTAATAACCTTTGATTTAATTCAAGAATCGCCGAGTTTTGCTTCGTTCAAAATCCAACTTTAATCTGTCAAGACATTCTTTCTTGCTTTGATCATTGAGTATCTTGGACCAAGACACTTTTTTTGGCTCCAAAAAATTAGCTGTCAGGAAAATAACAAGGAAAATAATTTTTTATCAAAACATTGTTTTATTCTGTATATCTTTTTGTGAGTATCTTCGGTTTTAAAAATAAATTTTCTACGTTACTCGGTCTTAAAAAATGTAACGCGTTACCACTACCCTCACTTACTTTTAAAAATAACGCGTTACCGTTACTACAGGAAACGTCAACCTTACCATCACATAAAAAATGTAACGTATTCCTTGTTACAATGTTACTTCAATGACTTAGTTATTTGCTTTCAAAAATAATCCGTTACTGTCACAGTTATTTGCTGTTGAAAAAATGTTATGCGTTACCGTTACAGTTACTCAAAGACTGTGAGGTTTGTAAGTAACGCGTCACTCGTAACGACCTTACTTTCAATGTTTGAGAAAATTTCGTTCGAGGCTCGGTGAGCGGCTTATTGAGCGCGACGTTACTCGGCGGTGAAAGTGAAAAAGACGCGGCGATACGGCGAATCTGGGCAGCGGCAGGCGGCGCGTAGCCGATTGAACAAACGAAAACAAAATGGCAAAAGTTACGAGCGCTGGGCTTTATTTGAAAGCGTTTACACGAGAAATTTCATCGTGTGCATCTTTCGCTTGTCTCAGAAGCCTTGCCGTAGCGTCGCTGAGTAGATCACGTTCTTAATGGCGCGCCAGAAACGATAACCGAGTCAAGCGCGCGATTTATCGTCGATCACTCGCTTTTTCATTCTCCGCTCTTCTCGTAACTTGCCATAAATCAGCCGGCCGTTTTTACGCTGCGACGGTTTTTCGTTCAAATCCGACATGGATGCCTCTGATTAAATGCGTTATTAATTACGTCGCGCGAGCAAGACGCTGATATAAGCGACGCGGCTGATGAGTCGCCGCTGCTTTTTCGTCGACATATCTTTTAGTCGACGAGCTTTTGTATTCGTCCCGTACCCGAAGGCACATTTTGTGAACCTAAAGCAGAGATAAAACAATCATTAGGAACGGACCAGCTTATCGCCGTGAATGTTATATTACATTCTTTCACTGAAAATTTCGACGTCGTCGGCATTTCTTTTAATTTACGATGATTACCTTTAATACGCTTGTTTTCTTACTTCATCCTATGCAAAACGTCACAAAAAAAAGATGTGAAGAAAAAGATAATGGAAGTTGTAAATGGCAATTAAATTTTTTTGGTCAAGCGAACGGGCTAAGAATTCTGTTTCAATTTTTGCTCAGCAAGAAAAGTATTGCATTGTATGTGCATTCATTGATATAAACGCGACACGAAACTTGTGTAACTATTAATTTCTTTTAAACAACATTTGCTTCGAACACATCGACACTACAAGCCAAAAATATGTCATTTTAAATTTCGATCAAAGACTAAGCCATCTCGAAATTGTAAATTCATTTTTTAATAGGAAATTTGGAACTATTAAATAACTTTTCATCTTTATATGAAATATTAATTTTGTCGGTGCGGATTATTTAACGAATAAAGATGTCAAGTTTGTAATAATAACTTTATTTTCAAAAGTAGAAAAATGATAATGAAAGCGCGACGAAATAAAGTGTACAGTATAAATTGTAAAATACAAAATATTTTACAATAATCCACTAAAGAAAGCATCAATGAGCGCAAGAATTTTGTAACCATGCCGCAATAGCGATTATCGTGTCTGAATGATAATTTGCGTTAATTAAGTATAATGAGGCCAGTTATAATGCGATCGCATCGTTGGTCGTTTCGCGGGTCAAGTCAAGCTACGTACATATTCATTAATGCGATCGCCGACAATTGCATAAGAACATCAGCGGCCCCTTTTTCCTCGATTGCTCGAATCGTACAACTCTTGTCGATGCTTTAACCTCGACGTAACCCGTCAATAGGAGATAATTGTACCGCTGTTCGGTGCATTATAAATACTTGTTTCTTTTGTGCCGTCGTGAAAACAAAATTATACCGTGTGCGTTTCAATTCGCTTTAAATTCTCAACTCACTCGAAGATCTCGAAAATAAATTTTGCAGGAAATTGATGGAAACAGCAACGTTGAAAGTTTTGCAAACACGAACAGCAATTGTATTTGCGGCTTGAAAGTAATAATTATTCTGGGAATTAGACGTGTCTACAAATCGACTGAGGCAAAATAAAAATTAGATAAAGATGAAAAATAGAGAGAATATGAATGTATATAAAATAATATTTTGTCCAATGATATTTTCTCCAAACGTTATTTTATTCGAAAGTTTTTTGTTAAAAGTTTTTTTATTCAGTATTCCTAATTAAACATTATCTATTGAACATTGTATGCAAAAGATCATTACCACAACGGAAAAATTTTTGAATAAAAACATAAGCTGCTTCAAAAATTATACCAGCATTCTCCACGTAGTATGCCATTTCCAGAGGTTCATTCAAATTATTACAACGCACACGAATTTCAAAACGAAAACGGCCGGCTTATATATAGAAACCGAGCATTCCTCTGTCCGGTTTTTCATTTTGCTAAAAGTCTCATTGAAACATTTATTGCGGTAGAAATTAATCCATCTTTTAAATAGCGCGCATTTGTTCGTCGCAGAATAAGCTCGCGTTCGCTTAAACAATGCGAATTATTAATTCGTCGTAATAGCGCGAAAAACGTGGATCGCGCTCCCACATGCACAGTACAGTCTTATACTTGGTTCAACTGTTAGTCATGTGACGTGGACGTATAAAAACACACGAATATCATTTTAATAATAACCTGAACTTTTAATGATTAATACATATGTATAAGCGCGTTCAACTGACGGAAGTGAATGACACGACGTAGAATGTAATGAACCCCTAGGTAATAAACTGCTTCAATAAACAGTTGCAGCGACTTGCGAAACGAAACCAAAGACAAGGTATTTATATCGAGTAATTTCATCTATGCTGTAATGTCGAACACGATAATTACAACTCCGTTAATTACCGTCAAACAAAACTCATAAATAAACAATCGCAATGGCGCTACCTTGCTACGTTATTTTGACAAAGAGATACGAAACAAGAGAAAAGTAGCTGGCGCGGAGGCGAAAAAATAACCGCGATAAACAGGCGTCCCGACTCTCCCATCCATTTATCGCAATCACCACTAATAAAATTTACCGCTGCGTACTTGACAAGCTAACATATGAATACAAAAGGATGACGAAAATCTGAACCGCGACGACGCTTACAAAGCGACGTCAAAGTCGGGGCGCTGAAAGCGCTGATCAAGATAAAGTTTGTTTGCCGGCCATTATACGTCAAGATTTTGTCAAGCGGAATCCTCAAAAGAACGCCTTCTGTGCGGTACAAATGAAATGCCAAGTTAACTAGGTTATCTAATTCGCGTTGCAATGATTTACGGGGAAGGTTAAGAGATGAATAAAAGAGAAGGAAGAATTGCGCGGTGTTAGAGCGAAGAGTTCGAGGTGAAGGGGTGAGCCGGACGGGAAGAAAGCTGAAGAAATAAAAATGCGCGCATCTCGGCCGCATTTTGTTATCATCTGTGCTTCTAAAAGCGTTCCGCGGTTCAGTGGTTCAAATAGATGGCAATTCGTTAGACGTCAGTTCGCGCAGCTGATTCTTTGTCAAATCTATATCATATTGAATTTTCTTCGTTTTTTTTTCTTTTTGCAACCTGTTGCCTTAAAAAGTTACATCATTACGATGAATTATGTATTCTTGAAATTAAATAGGAAGCACGTTTCAAACAAAAAGTAAATCGTTCTGAAAGTAAAAATGTTTTATTTTAAATGTGGTAGTAAATAATTTTCGATATATATTTTTTTATTCTTCGATAAAGTATTTTGTTTTCAAAAGACTTTACTATTTTTTTTTGTTAACATTAATCTTTGCAAGTCCCTTTCATCGTTATCTTCATAATTACGTTGGCACCTATTTTTCCAAGACGACAGCCCAGTCCGATGGCGCCGACGATGCTGTCGTTGTCAAGCTGCGCGCCGAGTAAATCCCATGTTTAGCATCAAGATACAAAGAATTTTAACGCCGGCTTATTGATTCTACAATGTCAGTCGACTTAACAATTTAAAATAATAGACTAAGCGTCATCTCTTTTTGTTTGGTGCAATTGTCGCAACATTTCGAAGTCATTTAATGAGGATTTATGATGTGTAATTTACTTTTTAAAACTCTTTTTTTCGTTATTATTATCTAGAGAATATTCTTAAAAAATATTGCTTCGACGAAACTAGGATAAATTCAAAATGAAAATATTTGATAAAAAAATATTCTAAGAGAATTGACTTGGACTCTTAAGAATTTATCGCCCAAGTTGTATATTGCTCACACACTCGTCAGATTAATTTATAATTTTCGAATATGTTTTAAAAAATATCCAGCTGCCATGTAATTCGACTATCACAGGAGGATTTGTCTTCTGACACTTTGGTAATTGTGAACAGCTTGCAGAAAACGACGAAAAAAAGTATTCGTAAAACGAAAGTCATATTTTTAAGAATGTAGGATCCAAATTTGATTGAAAGTTTTTAAAACATATATAAAGAAGTCACTTCCGTTTTCCGAGCATTGTTTTTCATGATGAATGATTAGTAGAAGATGAAGAAAAAGTCGAAAAACAATTATATAATCAATTGCATAACAAAACGAAGTCTCATTTCTGTGAGAATAAATTCTCAAAATAGTATGTATGCTTTTATGAAAAGAAAAGTTGAAATAATATTCCAGCCAAATTTGTATGCAAATGATTGACATTTAAAAGTTAAAAATATAATAAGATAAAAAACAGTAATTATTATTATTCTATTACAAAAATACTTTGATATTTTAGTAGATGTCAGATAAACTTCAAAGTAATTATATTTATAAAACAGTTTTCTTATTATGAAACTATTATTTTTAAAAGTGTAATAAGGGATTGCGATCGATAACAGTTACGTAATGCATATCGTATTGGAGTTGAACTTACAATAACAAGGGCGTTATGTAACACATGGCGCACCGAGGGGTGTTTGATCTCCCAAATACACCCACTTATTACGTGTAAATGTGATTTAAATTAAAGTATATCGAAGCACTGACAAAATAAATCATGATAATAGCAATATAACAATTACGTTGGGATAGTCGTGGATTCATTACGATCGATTTACTGGATCGGGGCGCATCGGGTATCCGAGGGTGGCATTTTCAATCAATGGAAATTCGTACATACCCTCGATGCAACGATACTAAAATATCGGCTCTTTCGTTGTAAAAATGAAATAACGCAATTTAGTTAACACGCGAAATTTCACTCATATTCATCGAAACATACAATTAAATCAACAGTGATTGGATCCATTTATTCACACGCCGATCACGGCAACTAATTCCCTATTTTGGCCGTTTATGCTATTTGCACTTAATATTTATTTCATCGTTCGTCTTAAAAAAAGTACCGATTCGACGTACGTAGACATAATAGCGTCTGAAATGGCGTTGAAGGGTTTCCCTATAAATTAGATCGCTAATCATATACCTTGGCGTCTTCAAATTATACACGTACACGGGAAAGCCGATATTGTGGAAGAAAATAAAAAAAGCTTGTTTTAATCAACGAAATTACGCAGCGTTGATATCTCGTGCGGCGGTGTCGGTTTGACTTTTTAAAAGTGAGAAAAGTAGATTCCGGCTTTGCGGCGTTTCCTCATTCGTTCGGATGGATAAAAACGTCGGCGATGAAATGTCTTTTACTCGAGACTTGCTTACGTAATTGGAGGCAGCGTTTCGCGGGCTGCGGCAAAGCCCGATCTCTCGCCGACATTTTAATATGTCTCCGGGAAGATCGGTAAAATGGCCAAAGTCAGCGGACAAACAAGAACCGTCGACTCGAGGCGGATAGTCGCCGATGGCACCAGCTACTGGACCACGGCCAAAAACTTTCACGGCGCTTTGACTGCAAAACTAACTGCGCGCAACCAGTTCGAGCCTGGGCTCCGTGGCTGCCAAAACGACCGAGCATGATTGACTATTCTCGCCAAACCCGAGCGTCCGGCGCACCTAGCCTGTGTTACCGCGACCGACTCGTGCTGTCTTCATTTCTGCACTATGATCGCTCGAGAATGTAAATTATATTATTCGCTTGATTTATCGTGAATTTTGCAAATGCGCTCGTTACGACCGGCTAAATGCGGAGTAACGCACTGCTGTCGCGTCGCGTGGAAATGTTACTACGCTTCTGCATTTTTGTCTTGTTTTTTAACTTGGCAAATTGTTAAATTATTACCGTCATTTATTATAGCTTTAATGCATTTGTCTTTTTTCTTCTTTGAAAATATATGGGCCGTATTGTTTTATTTAAATTTATTTGTTCACACTTTTACATAAATTGGCTATTACAACTTTTTTTTTTATTATTATTATATTGTATATTACGTTGTATTTTAATTGCAATAAGTAACAAAACAACTTATATATTTGACACAGGCACGTATACTTAATATTTTAATAATTTTATTTATTATTCAAAATGTTTACCTCTTTAGATAACCATTTCTACTGTCTATTTCTCTCAGTACACGGGAAAACAAATTTGTAAAGTGAGTAAAAATTAAAAAAAAAAAAAAAAATGTGAATAATATTCCATTAATGAAAAAATTTGTGGATTTACATGAGAATATAATGCTTTTGTGCATAAAACATTAAAAAAAATTTTGAAAATCCACCTCTACGAGATCTCTCATGCTCCCGCGTGATTCGCTCTACGAATATTACGACAAGCCTCAGGAATCGAGACGAAACTCAGCAAACGGACGTTCGCAAAAGACCAGAGGTCCAGAGGTCGCTTATTCTCCAGGCGAGCAAGGGATTGGCCGAACGGCAGAGCGTGGATGTATGAGCAAGAACAATTAGGTACACCTCCTTTCGGCCAAGTGACGCGATAAATCAAGCGGGCCGTATGACCGCCGCGACCCGGCAGAATGCTTGCAAATCGCGCCCACTCCGGCCCCACGACGTATGCAGCGCGAAGACGCGGCTCCGAGATCGGTCGCGGGAGATGCCAAGCGCTGTCACGCGTCGTTCCCAAGAGATGGCTCTGTTACAAACAAGACCGCTTGTTCCTTGTAATCTGATATCCCGGCAGCGCGGCTTTATTCCGGCGCCACGATAACAACGCCGATAAGTCGATTTGTATTGCGGACGATTTAACGGCCGGCTTATTTTCGACGCGAGAAATGGAACCGAGTGTTTGCGCCCCGGACCCTGAGAGGTACTTCTCCAGCGACGGTCCTCGAATCAGCGCCGATCGTTCGCCTTGGATTCGCAGGGCGATTAAACTTATGTTGACAAACCGCACTAACTCGCTACCAAAGTCCCGAGGATGACTTTGGCTTGAGCCAATATTAGCTTGTTATCTTAGATTGCCTTGAAATATCTGACTTGGATTCCACTTGGTATTTATCTTATCCAGCTCCGCCGTAGACTTGAGTATTGTATTGACAGTGCGGACGAAAGAACTTTTGCGAGTCGGCGTTAAACTGCGGATTAGACTGGCCATAAATTGGCGCGATTTTACCGAAGTTCGTTGGTCGGTTGACCGACGGATATTTCTGGCTGGGTACTCGTTCGATTTTGCGCGTGAAAGATAGGATTGTTTCGGTTGTACATCTGGCAGTAATTCTTGCATAATTATGGTACATTCGGATTTGGATTTAGACTTTCGCGTTTAGATAAGGAAACGAGATTGACGCTGGTAGATCGGAAGAAGATAATTCGATTACATTGATTAAACATTGTTTTTCTTCTTCGTAAAATACTATCTAATAAATTATAATAATAAATTATTTAGTTTGAATTTGATTTGAATAATTTGACGATAGTTCAATCGGCTACCTCCATTCAATTTAACGATGGCCAAAGCAATCAGATTCGAACGGTAATGAAACATTTGATACGTAAGGATTAAACGTGTTGCGCGCAGCTGTGGTTTTTGTTCTGCGGCTGACGCGAGCCGTCACGTCGAGGTAGCAAACGAATTGTGTTCCTCCCCTGCTTTCGTGACAAGCGTATCAGCCATCTTTTTCTCCCGGCACGCTTTTTCGGCAAGCTTTTAGTGGCCGAAAAACCGCCAACTCTGCCATTAAACAGATGATTAGCCACGACGATATAAATTGGATACCGCCGCCGCCAGGTTATGACGTTCATTTTCCTCACACGCGATATGTATACAAAGACACGTGTACCTATGGTCCGAGGGAGAGTCAGCAGCATTTACGTCCCATGCGTCAGGAAGTACATTTTTTTTTTGTAACTCGGTACCCCGCTAACAGTTGTGTGTTAGTTCCAATCGAAGGGCTTTTGGGTAATGTAAAAAAATATTTTTCTATTAAAAGTGTACATGATGTAAAAAACCAACTGATGAAACCAACGAAAACGCTCCATTTCAAACATGAAAACAGACAATTTTGTGTGTAAAAGCTTTGTTTATTAGATTTTCTGGTATTCTGATTTATATTTTCATAAAATACGTATGTATTTATTACATATGTATAAAATAAATAACTTTACGCGGAAAATATAAATTGCATTTGATAAGAAAAACTTTAATTTCAATTTCGACAGATATGAAAACTGCATTATACAGAGTAGTATTGTGAGTCTGGAAACATTGTGATTTTATAACTACGTTATTGTTATATGTTCATGAAAAAGAAAATTGTCTGCCAATTACACTGTAACAACTTGACATCAATCACTTTATAAATTCAACGTTAATAAGTAAACAGCGGCACTTTAATTTCGTCGCATTTTCTTCTCCCGAAATTAAATTATATGATCGTACTCGCGGTCGACGACAGTGTTAACAAGCTGCGAGACGGGTAGATCGATAGAAAATGGGTCTCATTAAAAGCTCAAGTTTTTACTCGCAGCTTAAAAAGCACAATTGCGGGTGTGATGTGAAAAATAGTAGCTAATCCTTGCCGGGAGGTTATAAATTCTTTGAAAAATCTGGCGACGCGCCAGATTTTGTAGAATGCAACGCGCAAATGCCACGGTAATTATCACGAGGCGTCTTATCCATGACGCAGGAACGCAGAAAATCATCGCTTAGGAAACGAAAATTGCAATAACAGCGCTTGACAAGTTTTTGTGTAATTAAAATTAATGACCGGGAGCACGGGTTTATCTTTTGACCTGTGCGGCAAAGCGGAAGTCAAAAGTGTCCAACAGTCACTCCGATGACTGGTTACCATCTTAATTGGAAGCAACGCGTGTTGCAAGAACGCCGTGACACTTTAGCTCTCAACAGCAGGAAATGGACGTTGCCAATCTCAGCTCCTTTCAACGCGGCGTTCATTTTTTTAAACTCAAACCTCTATCTTCCTTTTTTGCCGACCAATTTTTTCCTTCCTCTCGCATTCTTGACTTCCGACCGAAACCGAAGCCCAACTAAATTCAGTTGCCAGCAAAGTGATTCTTTAAGGCAGTGTCAGGAGCATCTTCGAATGGGTTCAAAAACTTGGCACGAAATTTAGTATCTTCTTCATCTACTTCAATGTCGCGGTGTGTTTTCTAAATTAAGAAGAAACTTATGGTAGTGAAATCATTGGAGAACATTACCATAAACTTACCTTTAATTCTAACCCTTAACTGATCATATGAATTTCAGTATTATTTATCTTACTCAAACAAACTTGACTTTAATGTCTTTTTCATTTTTAATCCGTCAGACCTACATTTACAAAATGCAACTTTGTATTTCGTTACATTTATATACATATTTTTTCTGTATATAATATAATATGATTCGCATTTTTCAATAACTGACAAAGGAAAAAATTTTAAACAACTGAATAGACTCTATTTCAGGTAGGCTACCGGATACGTTCGACACTTCTCGCAAAATCCTCTTAATAACAGCCGGAATCGCCGGATCAGGCGACACTCCAATTTTCCCGGCTAACGCGCTTAAGGAACGATTTTGTTGATTCAACAGTAATTCAGTTTATTTGAGAAGATAATTATGCAT
>JABFOV010003981.1:0-14903 GCA_022817685.1 Aradophagus sp. ZL-2020 | reverse complement strand
TGCTCGCGAGGTTAGGGTTCTCGCATCATTGTCATTGTGGATTTGACATTGAGTATTTGTAGATCCAACAACGACTTCTTTTCCCGTGTGTTTACCTCCACAATTACAATCAAAAATTGAAAATATATTTTTGTTAACTTTATATAAATCTCAAGATGTTGACCATGTCCCTCACTTTATGATTTTTTCAAAAGCAATTGAAGAACTTAAATATTTGAAATCAACTGGAATCACAGTTGAAACTGAAGATGGTCCACTCAACATTTACTTTTCTTTATCTTCTGTGATAGGAGACAATTTATGAGGGCATTTCATGCTGGGTTTCAGTACAGAGTTCATAGCAAATTATCCATGTCGGTTTTGCAAGACACATTTCAATGACATTAACAAAGTTTTTCATGAATCTGAATGTCATTTGAGAACTGAAGAAAATTATCGACAAGATTTGTTACATGATAATGTTTCTGATACGGGAGTTAGGAAACAATCTGTTCTCAAAGATCTTAAATCTAGCTCTACCATCAGTTTGATGGCAGTCGACATTATGCATGATGTAAACGAAGGAATTTTCGAATACGATTTTGGTTTGGTGTTAAACCATTTTATAGAAAGTCCAGATATTGCGCTTAACTTGCCTGAACTGAATTCGCGAATTAAAAAATTTAATTACGGTGATAATGAGAATAGAAACACACCCCAGCCAATTAAGCAAAGTCAAATTAAAAATAAGCATCTTGAAATGTCAGCGAGCAAAGCAGCTTGTTTAATTCGAAAGGTTGGACTACTGACAGGTGATGTGATTCCGCCTGATAATGACCACTAGCAATTAATAATTCTTTTCAAAGAAATATGTGTCATAATAACATCACCTGTTCTTACAAACGATATTATAGATTTTGTTGAAAATCGTATAACTGATTATTTGAAAAAGCTACATAAACTATTTGGTGACTGCTTTAGGATAAAACATCACTTGTTGCTTCACTACGGTTCGATTATGCGTCGCAGTGGACCTTTGATTAATTTGTCGACAATAAGATGCGAGAGTAAAAATCGCATTGGAAAGATCTCAGCCGCAGTTTCTCTTAATAGAAAAAATGTATGTAAAACCATTGCTGTGAAATCTCAACTGCAACTTTGTTATCGGTTCATGTGTGATGATGATTTTGTAGAAAAACTGTATGAACGTGGTAATTTTAAACTTTTGCAGGTTGAAGATATTCCAGATTTTAGTATCTATGCTTCCTTATTTTCTGATCTTAAATTTGACAGCTCTTTAAAATTGTTGAATTATAAAAAAAGGATCAGTTTTAATGGTTCCTTCTGAAACAATTCATAATTTGTACATCGTTGAAACATTATTAGAAAATGAGACGCAAGGCATTTTTATTATTGCAAAAGATGTTACAGAGAAATCCACGTACGATCAACATTATCAAGCTTATGAATTGTTTCAAGATATGGAAAAAACAAAACTTGAATGTTTGACAAATAATAAGTTAAAAGTTGCTTCCGTATCATTTGTAACAAAAGCAAACAATAAGAAAGTGTATATTCCGAAACGGTGGATTTGAAATGTATCTAAGATGTATCTTCGTTTATCTTTATCTTTATAATTACATATTAAATATATTTTTACAAAAAAATGTTTAGTTATTTATTTATTTATCACAGCCTGCCTAAGAAAACCAAAAACGGCTGAGGTGTTTGTAATAAACGCTAAACCCTTTTAGGATAGGACAGAACATCATAACCTCTAAGGATAAACAAAGATGGAAAATAAATTTTTCATTTTATTTCTCTTTGTTTACCTTTAGAGGTTACGATGTTCTGTCCTATTCTAAAAGATTCAGGCCTTTATTACAAACGTCTTTGTCGTTTTTGGTTTTCTCCATGTAATTTGATGCTTGCGGTTATATTCATGTGGTGCGCATCACTGGATACCGTCGTAACACTACTCAGAGCTTTCGTTCACATTACTGAGTAATGTGAGACAAATAATTTCATGTAAATTACTAACTGCTGTGCGTGACATCTCACAGTGATGTGAGCAAATTACCCAGTCGTGTCTTGTATAGAATTTTTTGTCTCACATCACTCAGTGATGTGCAAGAAAGTAGTCAGTAATGTTTTTTTTTTTTTTCGTGTAGTCTTTAAATTTATAAAGTAAACTATATATAGGTCACTCGTCGTTATTCGGACACGAATCTGGAAAAATTATATCTTACGCGACAAGATCCAAACTATGCACAAAATGTGAAGAAGGACATCCAAAGAACGATCATGATTGTCGTTTAAATTACTCCGCTAGTACTAAATCGATGGAGCCTGATATGGCTGTCCAATTGGTCACAAATTCAGAATTTGAACATTTAACATTTAATTTGAACATTGGTGTGATGATAGGTGACGATGATTCCTCTTCCATTGCTGCTGTTCGAAGAGAGGTGTCTCATCAAGCAGAAAAATTTTCTGACTTTAATCATGTCAAGAAATCTCTAACTGGAGTTTTATACAAGATGAAATTAAGCAAACCAATTATCGATTACATTGCAAAGTGCTTTACATGTGCCGTCAAACAAAATCAAAATGAATCTGAAAAGGTAGCAGCTGCTATTAGAAATATTGTTCCACACGCTTTCAATGAACACAACAACTGTGGTAGTTGGTGTTCTCATAAGTTTTCATCAGACAATGTGTGCAAAAATCTTCCGCGTGGTAAACCATTGTAAGATCCACATTTGCGAACATCTCTTGCACTGTTATTAGAGAAATTTGCAAAACAATTAACCAGATTAGCCCCTTGCGCATCATCTCAAGCCAATGAATTTTTTAATAATATTGTCGCCAGTAAACATCCGAAATCTCGTCACTATGCTTCATCCGAGTCGTTGGATTTTAGAGTAGCCGCGGCTGTTTGTCAAAAAAATTAGGGACCCGCGCGAAAAAACTAGTTACCAGCTCGTCCGGCAAAGTCTGGATCGTAATCGCGAGCCAGACGCATGCCAGATTTATGCCATACTAATGCCGGATGTCAGGAGTCTGGCATTAGTACGGCATGCGTCCGGCAGACGTCTGGCTCGCGATTACGATCCAGACTTTTGCCAGATTATTGCCAGACCAGCTGGCTGTATTTTTTTCCGCGCGGGGAACTTCATATATTACAAAAGTATACCGAAATATGAATTTATTACCTGGTTCAAATAATGAGAAATATAGGGCAAATGTGGATGAAACAATTTCAAAAAGAGCGATTAAACTAAAATCAGTTGAAAGTAAAAAGGCAAGACGCGATCGGAAAATACGAAGAAAAAGAAATAATTATAATCAAGAACAACGCGAAGGTATCACGCATGAATCTGGCTGCAACCTGGATAGCGGTGTTTTAACACTGAATAATGAAGTTTCCACTGTAACAAAATAATTATAATCAAGAACAACGCGAAGGTATCACGTATGAATCTGGCTGCAACCTGGATAGCGGTGTTTTAACACTGAATAATGAAGTTTCCACTATAACAAAAAAAAGACCGTATTGGATGTCAGTGATTCTATACCTATTTATTTTGATTTGGAAACAAGTGGTATCGGAAATCGAGCAGAAATATGTCAAATCGCAGCTGTTAGGGACAATCTAATTTTCAATCGATATGTCTTCCCTCTTCATGGAACTCAGAAAAGTGCTACTAAAACTAATGGTTTAACCATATGTCGAGGCCAGTTGATGTTGCATAATAAACCAGTAAATATTGTTTGTATAAAAGAAGCACTCCAGGATTTTATTGATTTTTTATCTCAAATAGAGTCTTCAGTAATTTTAATTGCGCATAATGGTTTAAGATTTGATTTTCCTTTATTGTTAAATGCTTTAAAAAACTGCGAGTTATTATCTGTATTCTCCAAACATGTTGTTAGATTCGTAGACACTTTACCTATTTTCAAAAAAGCTTTGCCAGATCGTATAAAAAACAAACAAAAATTTAGTCAGGAATCTTTAGTTGCGGATTTGTTAGGCCCAGAAAATAATGTAGGAGCACACAATACCATACATGATGTAAAAAATTTGAATCAACTCGTAATTGTCATACATGTAGTTACGGAGTTGAACAAAAACTTGACAACCATCGAAGATATTGTAAATAAAAAAGATGTTCAACAAAAAATCAATTTGTATAAGTCAAATTGTGAAATGTAAAAAATAAGGAGAATATTAAAGAAAAATGTTTCGAAGGATTTGTAGATTACACAAACGCCATCATTACACATAATCGTTTAAATACACGGACAACAATTTAATAGTACTGGAAATAAATAATTACACATACTCTATACAAACACATACTCTATACTCTATATAAACATACTTACTTTGACTTTACTTTCAGGCAAAAAGTTGAATCAAAACAATCGTCTAAAAATCAGCCTTGTGGGCCTCGTGTAACCACTTACACTGATGAAACGCAAAATTTGTTACAATGTGAATGTAGTCACCAACAGGATTGAATGACTGTCGCACAGATGTCGCTTCAAATACCGCGAGATTTAAACAGATACGTAATGCCCATTCAATATAACAACAATTATGTTGATAAAAACGAAAAAATATATATTCTGCAAATGTTATTATTAAGTAAGTTTGCGTCCATTCGCAAAAAATAGACGATCGAAAACACACCTATGCAAATTGCTACTATTTTCAATTTTAACTATAATGTAATTTCATCAGTTTTATTTTTTATATAGTATTATTGTACATTTTTATATAAAATGTAAATATATATATATATATATTCAATTGTCATAACATAAAACACATACATTGTAATACTAAAATTCGATAGACTTTCGTAAAAATTTATTTATTATAAAGCAATAATAATAAAAATAATAAATAAATAAATATAATATAATAAATAAATAAATATAAATATAAGAAATATAATAAAAAATAAATAAATATAAGTAGTGACAATAAATAACAGAAATGTGTAATTTAAAAAAGAACACTAGTGATAAATTTAATTCCTTTTTTCAATTGTTCGTCTTTTACAATTTACTTATTCTTTATCACATAAATACCATATACTATTTATAATATAATACTATTTTTGTTTAATTTGAAGAATCGGTAATAATCATTTCCTTTCAATTAAAAAACTGCATTACATTATATATTTACATTAATTTATTTAAAACATATCGATCATTAAATTTCAGACATATATGTGCATCAAAAGTACACTTTTGGGTACTTATACATTAATTATAATGTAAAAATACATTAATTTTATTTAAGGCACATGGGTCATTAAATTTCAATCATAAATGTACATAAAGAGTATATTAAATTTAAGGTTATTTTTTACAGTGTAATAAACCGTAACAAAATATAAGAGAAGTAAAACTATTTATCGTTTCAATAAATTTTTTCCATAACAAGTAAGTATCGTTTTAATACATTTTTTCCACAAGAAATAAGCCCTGTCAAGCGAAGTGTACCTACTCTGGTTCGGATATCGGTGAAGTAATTTTCATTATTATTGTTATTATTATCTTTTTTTTTAATTATTTTTATAAATTAGTCTGGGTATTTGTAAAATATATAACATGGTTATCACGTTATGAGAGTCACGTTATTTAAGTTGCTTTAAACAGCATCTAGCTTTCTTGTGACAGCAGAGAAGAAAATGTTAACCTTCAAAATGTTCGATTTAAATGTGAAGTTTTTAGCATCGATTTAAATGCTATTTCAAGCTGATTCTTTTCCCGTGTAGCAATAACCTGTCTAAACTGGTTAATATCGATACACGCTTAATATACATTAAAAAATTACAACTATTCCTAGTTCATTATTTTTTTTTGCTATGGTTCATTTAAAATGAAAATATTAGTTTTATAAATGTTCAAACATTTCTGTGTTGCTAGTTTCGTGAGAAATACCGCCAAAACTGACAAAATTAAAAGGTATTCAACTTTGGATTTTATTCGATAAATCGTTTGTAAATACACGTTCATACGTAAATGAAACAAATAAAATGTCGACATATGCATTGTTAAATGTAATTTTGTTTTTAACCTATCGCAATGTATTTTTTGCACATTGACTCATGAATAATGTGTAATAGTGATTGTCCGATTGTCGAGATAAAATTATGATTATAATGACACGCTGACACTTGTCTAACTACTGAATATTGACATGTAAATAACTGTCGATTCGGGATCGTTGAGACATTAGTGTGACTGTCGTTTGAAAGCTGGACTGACTTCTTACCGACAAAAGCTTATGGAACTCAACGGTATTGACCCGACCGTCGTTTGAATGTTGGGAACGGTCATTTTTCGGACAAAATTTAATGGAACACGGAGATATTAACCCGACTATTCGACAACACTAGTTTAAGTATGGAATGCCGACTTCCAACTAACATTTGATTCGTATATTTTTCTTCCCGGGTATGTCCAATATTATTGTCTAACCAACGGTTGGTCCGATCTTGTTTTGGTACTAACACGACGGTCGGCACGGCGGTCATTACTAACCGTCGACTAACTGTATTGGGGCAGTGTTGGGCCGTTCGTGGATCCGGCCTAACCACCGAAATTTGTACGTTAGTACCTTCATGATTATTTTACGCAATTTCTTGGAACCACAGAGAAATGAAACATAATAATGTGATATTTTTTATACGGATGAAAGTGAGAACAGGCGATAGTCTTAGCAAATAAAAAACCAGTTACCCGCGCGAAAAAGTTACAAGTCTGAATCACAAGCGCGAGCCAGCCTCTTGCCAGATACATGCCACGTCGTTGTCAGACAAAATAATCTGGCAACAGTATGGCATATGTCTGGCAAAAGGCTGGCTCGCGCTTGTGATCCAGACTTGATAACAGATTGATGCCAAACTTATGCCAAACTAATGCCAGACTCGTTTTTCCACCCGGGTAAAAATGTTTTTATATAAAAATATATTATTAAGATCAGTTAAAATTGATATTCCACAACAGGTGGATACTCTTTTTAGTATAATTAGCTGAAACCCTATTTAATTTTCTTCACTTTTCATATTTTTTTTTCTTTTATATTTCGTAAATTAGTATACACACGCTACAACGTGTAAGAAAACATTGAATTTGTTTAATAAACAGAAACTGTAAAGAATTCATCATTAACATCAAAATTGTTTGATATGATTGGAATAATATAAATATTGATAACATTAATTAATACTTCAATAAATAAAATAATACATTCGAAAACTTGTTTTCATTTTGTTTCTGCGTCACGACATATCGGAGTCGCGAGCGCGTTACGTGTGATGATGTTAATTCTATCAGAACTTTTACATTATTAATATGTATTTATATTATATTTATATTTATATTATATTAATATATATTCTCAAATTTGGTGAACATTTTCTTCGTATTTCATCGAACAAATTTCTTACTGGCAGTTGTTTATATGTTAACTTTCTCTGAATACTTTTTTAATTTGTACATACGTATGCATTTGCATATATGCGGTGCAATTGTTTAATATGTAACAATTAACAACTGCGCTTTTCAATAAAGTGAGTTGTGATTCACTTGTGATTCACTCACGAGTTGTGTATTCGTGTCTTCAGCTTGAACAGTTTTTGAATAACAAAATTTCGAGTGACTTCGTTTAATAATTACCGAGATATAACAAGTTGAATTTAAATACATATCAAAAGCACAAAAATGAAAAATTTAGTTTTCATCTTTTATTTTGAAAATGATAAATCTGAGAATTGAATGGAATAAAAAAGATACGCCATGTCGAACTGAATTTTATAATATTAATAACAATTTAATTTGAGTGGTTTCAATTTTTTTTTTTTAATCTTACAATCTGAAGAATGGCAACCTGACCGTTTGACTGCGCTGCAAGTTTCAAAATCCAGGCAATCAATTATAGTATATACTGATTAATACTTTATCAAGTCGTTCATTCGAATGACAAACCATAGGTTTAAAGTGAATGTATAAGGAAGTGTTAGATGAAAATATAATGAAAATTACATGACGATCAAACTACGACATATTTACAAAGCACTCTTAAAAATAATCGATTAGTTCCCGCGTGAAAAAAATGAGTGCCAGCTGGTCTGGCAGACGTCTGGCTCGCGCGCATGATCCAGATCTTTGCCAGACCAGCTGGCACTCATTTTTTTCACGCGGGTTATAACAAAATTATATTCTAAACACAATTACATTTAATTTTAATAGAAATATGCTTTAAATAACCAGAATAAATTAAAATATAATTTTAAAGCACTTTTTATAATGAAGTGAAAATTTTTTTATTATATAAAGATAACTCTGGATCATAGTCGGAGTTATTTTTGTAATGAGTGGAATTATTTTTAAAAGATTTTCGGTGCGCTGATCGCTTGCGCGGGCAACGCGGACTGTCAAAGTTGACCTATATTATTAACAAGTTTCAATGTTTCAAATAGATAAAATTTAACGAAAAAACTAGCTGAAGCAATTTTAATGTGTCTTTTAAGTGTTTAATAATATTTTTAATTTTATAATGTCATATTTTTATTATTATAAATCTTAATATTCTATTTATAGGAAAACTCAGTTTTAATAGATTTTATTCTCATAGTAACAGGAATTATTTTTGTCCAAATTCTTTGTGGAAAAACCAAATATAATAAGGATATTCTGACTATGATAAGACGATCCGGTTTTTTTCAAGTAAACTTAGATCTTGTATACATGGAGAAAACAAAAAAGAAAAAAAACTGAACTGGATGACTGAGAGTTTTATAGTAAAATAGAACATTGTGACTATTAATAATAAACAAAGACGATTGAAATTAAATTTTTTATTCTGTCAACTTTGATTACATTTTGTTTGCGGCCAACGCTGTATAAAATAAGTTTCACGTGTCCGTTGCAATAAAATGAAATCGCGTAACTGATTTCAGAGAAATGGATGACTTGAATTGGAATTGTTTAATATTGAGCGCGTAAGCGCGATTGAGATGTCAGCGCGAGTATGAAAGACCTGAGTGAGTGACTGAGTGTTCCTATTGAGCGATAAGAATGACCCATCTAACCGACGACTGTCCTTTGCTGCGTCGAAATAAATACTTTAAACATTCTTTTAAAATAATTGTGATTACGAGACTCCAAAATTAATAACCCTTAGGTTTTTAAAAGTGACTAACGAACCACTATATAAACAGAATGTCATGAAAAATTAACTACTTCTTTTGAAATTGAATCAACAAATTACTTAATTAATTGTGCTCCCCGCTGTGACTCACAACTTACGGCTACAAGTCATGTAGTGACTACAAGTCACGTTGTGGCTACAAGTTACAGACTAAAGACCACAAATTAATTCGTCCTACAATTGCAACTACAAGTTGCAAAGTGACTACAGTTCACTGGGCAGCATGCATTAATTTTACCAAAACTTTAAAAAAATCACCCGGACAAAGTGACAGAACCCGTTACTTATTAGACCTCCAAAATGCCGTTGAATTCGAACCTGACGATCTGCCAATACGGAGTTCCCCGGCCTAACCGATGCAAGATTCCCTTTGTTAAGTTTGACCACGGGACTCCAGTACGAACTACAAGTCCGCCGGCTGAAGATTAGTTAGATGGAGGCCAGGAAAGGTACCTCAATGGGTTGAGGGATGCAGAAAGGGTTAAGGCCCTGAAACATAAAATGCCCGGACCGCCGACCCTCCAGGATTACCTGACAAATTGAGATATTTATGAACTAGCACCAAGAGGGATTCCCGATGAAGACGCTCGAACAACGACTAAGCTGTGGTGGACGGCGGCGGCGGGCGAGATTTCGTGACCCTGGATGGTCTGAACTTGGTGACTAATTTGACATCTTCGCGCGGTCGTTTTTATAGCCACTGCGAAGCTGTTCGTTGCGCGTTGCGCGCACTTTATAGCCCAGCCTTTCGTAGCACCTCTACAATTTGTAAAACGAATTCACGAATGAGACGCGAGGAAATAATTCCTTAGTATAATGTACAGTCACCCGGACTGTGAACGGATTTTCTTGCATTATGTATTGTAACATGGCATTTTGCCATGTTCCAATTTTCGTTTGAATTTTCGGTTTGAAAATTTAAATTTTGAGTTGCTTAAAGAATCAAATACTGGAGTACCATATTCGTCTACATTATTTACTAATCATTTCATTTAATTTATTATGTTACAAATTTTGGGAGTTCTCGAGCATTGGAAAAAGGGGTTGAGTCGAAGCTTCAGCTTTTGGAAAATTCAAGATTTGGACATCCCTGAAAATCCAGCTTTAACAACAAAATTTTAAATTGGGAAAGTTTGTATTGTCTATAAGACAAGAATATTGTTTTCAATTGTAAAGAATTTAAACTCTATTGATTTTTGAAGCTTTAAAATGTAACGTGGAAGAAGTCGTCGCAAGCTGTCTGGCATAAATCTGGCAAAGGTCTTGCAACTGTACGTGAGCCAGATCTATGCCAGACGTATATCATATTTAATACCCATGCCAGACTTCATGAATTTGGCAGTAGTATGGCATAAGTTTGACTCACGTACAGATGCCATGTTGTTGCCAAATTAATGTCAGCCAGCGGGCATTATTATTATTATTTTTTTTTACGTGGGATTGTTTCAAAACAATAAACGTGTTTTATTACTATAAACGATAATATAAACGCAAATTAACAATCGGTCTATTATTTCATGTCGAAAGATATTAGTTTTCATCAATTTATAATTTATTAATCATTAATAACTTATCAATTTGATAACAAAATGTTTGAAAATATAAATATAGTCATATTTTAGCTAGGCATTTTATGTTCACTAAAATGCGAATTAGAAAGCGCAAACTAACGTGTCGGAAAACCTCTTAATAAAACGCAGAGAAATGTTTCCATGGCAACATTCGTGACAGCATTTTTTTCGGACACTTTCGAAAGAGATCATCGAAGTTCTTAACGCACCGTAGCATCATAGAATGGACGACGTTGCCATAACTTATGCAAAAAAAGTTACAATGTTGGCGCGTATCCAAAGCTTTTGCCGCTTGCATTGTAAAGTAGATAAATTTATTACCGGGATGACCTGATAAACGATCCGGTTGGCTTTTCTGCGCCGTTATCGAATGATATCGAATGCTTCATACGTCACGCGATTGACTGATACATTGATCTCGGTAGGTGTTACGTGACGTTTTTTCTACTCGGTGCGAAACTAGAGTAGTTTCTAGGAAGAACCTTGTCGGCGTAGCCTTTGTCATTAGATTATTATACTCGGCCCTTTCACGCTATCCCTTCATTAATCAGCGAAGTCACGCGATGAGTACCGCTCGCCAAAGGTTTGCTCTTGGGCTTGCACAACTGACAATTTTGACAATGACATGATTGTTTTCAATTTAATTAAATATAATCTTTGCCTAGTAAGTTTCTTGCTAAAAAATTTAACCGCTGAGCACTTGTACAGGTGCTTACATTAAGTTATCTTTCTTACAATTTAAGTAAATTCATAGTTATTTTGCATGCACAAGAAACTAAAACATTCTACAATGTTTAAAACTCGTTCTCACACGAAAAAACATAGCAGAATATTGTTGCTTATACTAGTATTGCTAGCAATTATCTATATTCATTATCTATACTTACGTGGAAAAAATTGTTGCCAGCTAATTGGCATTAATCTGACAAAAGTCCGGCGTTTGTACGTGAGCCAGACTTATGCCGGACACATGCCATATCATTGCCAGACTACGGAGGTCTGGCGAAAGTATGGAATTCGTTTGGCATGGGTCTAGCTCACGTACAAATATCTCGCGTTTCTATTAATTGATCTTAGAAAAGAAAGAAATGAGCGTAATTTGAAACGTCGTGCACATCCAAGCTCTACTGATAAGTTCACGGATGTACACGGAATAAAACTTCAAAAAGAACACTCTTCCCCATTTTGATAATTTCAAATATAGTAAAAATGTCAACATTAAATTTGAAATGTTCAAGTTATTTAGTTGATTAAATCGGCCGTAAAATAAAATGGAAAATTGAAGTAAAATTATATATCGTCGTCAAAGTAAATGTTCTACAAAAAACCATTTTTTCTTTACTTGTAACGATAATCGATAAATTCAAGTGTAATTAAGCAATAATAATTGAGTATTAAATTTTTTCGCATAAGTTGCGGAGCTGTACCAAAAAGATTGTTCCAGCTTGATATGTCATTGTTTTTGAGGTTAAATATATACAGAATCATGAGCAATTCATTATCGTAGCTTATTCCTACGTTAAACTTTCATGATAAACACTTATTGCAGAGGCAATCAGTATTAAGCTGCTTTTCAATTTTGTTTGGAGCGTATTAACCGGGCACTGATCGCGCCATTGTCTTTTCGACTGACGAACAAAGATAACCGAGCGGCGTTTTTGTTAATATACAAAGAGGTTGTGACGTTACGTTTCTTTGCAACGCACTTTTCGCCGCGCTCTTGAATTACCAATTTACCAGACGTTAATTTTTACCATAAATACAATTCAACCTGAGGTCAAGATCACCAGTGTTAACCACAATTCCTCGTAAATACCTAACTTAAACCTCGATTAATTTAAACCGAAACAAGAATAAATTGTTGTAATTTATTTGGACTGTCAAATTGGTGATTGCTGCGTGTAACGGAATTTCGGTCCTCTGCATAACGGCACCAAACTGCCTCGAGAAGTTTTTCCAGATAGGATTTTAAAGGAATTTTATTAATTATAATTCAAGATCCTACAGAGAAAAAGGAGATTACAAGTGCGAATTGGCGCCTGTATTGAATCGAATCGTAATCGTTACTGATTCTTTATTGGCTTAAACTTTGGCGGGTCGATTTAAAGCTTTCTCTTAATCTTATAAAACTTAATTCTATTTTGCGCGACGAGCGTTACATTAATTTTTTATTATTATTTATTATTTATTAATTTATTTACACATGGCAACAGTAAACCTATTATATATTTTATATTATATGATATATTTTATATTATATTATATCATTTTATTTTATATTATATTATTTTATTTTATATTATATATTTTATATTATATTTTTTCCAATATTATTACAGTAAATTTAATTAGCAAATTTTTTAAATTAAAGTTAAATTGAAATTGTAAAATGAAAATTCAGTTTAAAATTTAAATTAATGTGACGCGCGATACGTGCAATTGAATCTAGTTAAATAAAACGATAAGTAATTTAAAAGAATAGTTAAAAATAAACTTTATTATAAAAAAGCGAATTATTCCTGACTCAATGCAAAAAGAAATTCAAATAAAAAATACCAAAAGAGAATAAATTACCCGCGCGAATGAACTAATTGCCAGTTCGTCCGGCAAAAGTCTGGATCGTATTCGCGAGCCAGACGCATACCAGATTTAAGCCATGCTAGTGCCAGATTTCAGAAGTCTGGCATTAGTACGGTATGCATCTGGCAGACGTCTGGCTCGCGATTACGATCCAGACTTTCGCCAGATTATTGCCAGACCAGCTGACAGTATTTTTTTCCATGCGGTTTCAACGAAAATTTTAACGAGAATTTGCACCAAAAAGTACTCGAGGCTTCACCACGATATAGACTAGTAATTTACAATCGGAATACGAAACTTGTAAGCAACTGAGTCGCCCAGAATTGCCGTTCCAATTTCTAGGGTTCCATGAAACCCCTCGATAAGCAGGCAATGTCCCACGCACAGCGGCCAATGGAAAAGGGGATCGACAAAAACATAAGACAAATTATCATTTAACAATTTTTACTATATTTCCTGTTATTTATTTCTTTTTCGAAAAAGAAAAGGAAATAATTACTAAGGCACTCGAAGAAAATTTTGTTTTATGATTGTTACCTTACCTTTATCGTTCAGGCACCTCCAACCACACCTTTCCTTCGCGGAGTCTAATTCACAATTAAAATTAAATTCAATAATAACGATCGTTGCGACCCTCGTATCTGTGTTTATGATTTTCTATCCTTTTCATTCGCTCGCAAAACGTAAATAAAACAAACGCTTTTCCATCAATGCTTTCATATTATCGAACATTAATCTCAATATATTCGACATTCTTCGTTTTTAACTCGAAATTAAATTGTAACAACGTAATTGCCTTTTGACTCTCATTTAAATACAATTCCTGAATTGAACATTAATCTTAATTTATTTTTCCCCTTTCACAAAAAACAATCCCTAAACCGATTAACAACGATTTATAGAATTTTTTTTTTTAATTTTACACAAAACACGTTACACTTGAACTTCACCACGATATAGTTGTAGCCACCATCGCATTAATTTCTTTCAAAATAACACAACTGAAAATATATTAAATAGAAAGGTAATCAAATAAATTTATGAAAACTATACATTACAAAAGAAAAATGAAACTAAAATTGAATCTAATCTCTTTCCCGTGAATGGGATTAGGTAGTTTAAACAATAATCACTAATTCGAGAAAATGCCGGAAAAACCAGATGTAACTTTAAATAATCGAAACCATACTCTATAAAAACCTGATAATCACAAACTTATGACTCTATGGAACGAACTCACGGGGCGGTTGCGACGCTTGAGGCCGAGATCATCGGGACTATAGAAAAACGTCAGAAAAATTCGGGACGATCTTCGATCTCCAGGAAGGCATCATTCTCAAAAAAGCGGCCATTAATCCTCAAAAAGGTTACTTCAGAGGTTTCACCATCCCTATTCTCCCTGTCTCCCCACAAATTATCTCTTGCGCCACGCCAATTTGCAAACAAAATCACCTCCTCTGATGGTAAATTGGCGAATTTTTGGTTTCCATCGTGGGTAACAAGCGATGCCGATAACTCCGGGATTCATCGCTAAAATG
>JABFOV010003980.1:0-14904 GCA_022817685.1 Aradophagus sp. ZL-2020 | reverse complement strand
CACGCTATCCGCTATAGGACAATGACAGCGCCGGTGAGTGTCATGCTGACGACGTCACGTGCACTGTAGTAGAAGTACATACTCTGCGAGAAGTGTACATTCTTTATTTTTTATTCAAAAGAAGGAAGGGGAGAGGGGGAGTGGGGGGGTGCGTGGGGAGAGGGGTGGGTGTAAAAGAACCGGGGCCTTGGTGCCCCCCCCCCCCCCCCCCCCCCGGTTTCCCCCCCCCCCCCCCCCCCCCACCGGTTTCTTCGCCGCCAAAAACTTGAGGCGGCATTTGTTAAACGAAGGAATGTGTCCTCCCGGTTAAATGTACGACTCGAGCCAAGATTACATCCTTAGTGCTTTTAGAAGGGGGGAAGGGGGGCGCCCAAGTTGGGCTTATTAAATTCTGAAAGCTGACGACTTATCATCGCGTCGTCTGATTTCTCGCCTGCTTTCTGGCCTCGGCGATTTGTTATTTATTTCCGCCATGAGTGGGGACGGTAATGGGCTCGTGGAATGAGGGGTGGGGGGAGGTTAATGGCGGAATTTCGGGTAAATTGGGTTATGAAAAATTGGATAGAGGGAGATGGATGTTCGGCAGACCTGCAGTTTTTGAATGTCTGGGCTTATTTTTACATTTTTAGTCGCTTTTACACTTTGTTCTCGAGGGAGTGTTTCTAAACGTTAAAACGTGTTTAATTTCAAGGGAAAGGAATTCCGAAAGTGGGTTTTAATTTGTTTCCGTTGGATGACGAAGGATATTGACGTTGTTTTTACGTGTGCATTTTGCAAATGGTAAATTTAAGAAATTCATAATTAAATCTTGCAAGTTTAAAAAGGTTATAAATCTTCGCTTTTGTTACGTGACAAATTTTACGGACATAATTATTTTTAATCTCGGATAAATTTAAAAATGCTGCAAGTGTTATGAGTTTAATATACATTTAAATATGATAGTGTTTATACATGAAAGGTTAAATGATATTATTGGAATAGCTGAGCGTAAAAATTCATATAAATGTTCATCCAAAGTGAAAATCTTCATAAAAACTGATGTTAAGTTGTTACAAATATGTATTACATCCTCGAACAACGTTGGTGGAAGCGGTTTAGACGCTAAAACGATAATGCGTTTTAAAATGATAGTTAGCATCTGTTCGTGTAAAAATAAAAAACAGTTTACTTTGTGTACTGTTTGCTTCTTTTACATAGCACCTTTATTATAAACAACATGCATTCGTATGTAATTGTAATAAATATAAATGATTTTCTAACGGCTTTAAAGAATATTTGAGCACGGTAATAAGATTTTATATTTGAAATAAATTGTTTTAAACTCTCAATAAAATTGATTCAATATGTGAGTACATCAATTATTTATTATAAAGAATTGATGCTTTTGTTGTGAAATTGATTATTATTTATTTCTACTAAATTTATTTTTGAAATGTAGACATACTATGACGAGAAAACCACATTGTAAAGAACAGTATGTACCTTGTTGACTCAACAGAATCGTATATTGTTAATGAAGTTATGATATAATATGGTCAAAAGTGTTTTGCTTACAGCAGGAAACATGTTTTTCATATTGTCACCTATAATTCGTCATTACAAATAATTTGATGCATCAGGTTCGGCCCACCTAAATGGTAGATGGCGCTCGTAGATGACTCACCTGAGTTGTAGATGGCGTATTGTACAATACTGAACGCGTAAACCTCAAAACAGCAAATCGAAATACACAATTTTTAATTAATGTATTTTATCGATTGCAATATAAAATAAGAGCAATATGTATTGTACAATTTCGTTTTCTCGGTGTATTATTTAAAAATATACTTTTTGTAATTTGTTTCAAGTGAAAATATCGTTTGGCAATCGTTGCTACCCAGATTTTTGTCGAGGTATTCACCAAACATATTCGAACGATAAATTATTGTTTATAAATACAACGTATGCGTAACTAAAGCTCCAAATCGTCGGTGACGTTGCGCGCAATGCGTTTGCGGCATTGTTCTTTTGTTACAGTAGCGATTGAAGTTCGGTCGAGGCATTATCCGAGGGTTCATATAACATTCATTAAGTCACGCAAACGCGCCGTAGCAGCGACGAGAATAACTCGTCCAGGATATCCGCGCATTGTCACACAGGTGATACATATTTTTCATGCGTTACGCGTACTTGAATTAAAAAACAAAAAAGCTTGAAAAATTGAAAAAAAAATTTTCCTCGTATTCTAGAAAACAACGTGTTCTAAAATCAGAAATATGAAATTTCATTACAACTTGCGCGTTCTTTTTTTTCTTTTTTGATATCTTGCTGACTTTTATATCTCCTGGCGTCTTTTTCGTTTTTTATTCTTCAGATAAAAATATATGTTCTCCTTATGAATCGAATCGCGTTTCATTTGTAAATGGCCGAGTTACTTATATTTGTCACAATGCTGAAGTCGATAAATCCTCAAATTAACAAGTGACATTAGAACTCTTGAAACGTTTCACGGCACGATGGGGATTCGGGTAGTACAGCTCGCTAGTACATTTCATAATTAATTAGTGTCGAAGCAGAAAGAAACAAAGCATTTCACTTTGAAACGAAATTCTCTGGTGACGTAAAACAAATTCACTAACCAATTACGGGACTTTGAAAGTGCCCTTATCTTGATCTGTATTTCGGGACAAAAAAGAGGCGAAACGATGACGGCGAAAACGCAGGTGGATTAAAAGAGAAAAAGGGCATTTTTTTCAAGCCTCGCGTGTTTCGAGCTCAGCGCGGGAAAAAGCCAACATTTGAACGCGTTTTATCTATTTAAATTTGGTCACACTAAAATTTCGTGATAAATATGCCGAGCGAAGTGCGTTGATAAAAAAAGTCTTATGAAACTGTAGTCACCTAAATAGTCATTTTTAATAGCAATAGTTCATGTCGTCCAAACTTGAAGGGAATTGCGATTTATTTAATAAATTAAAACTTGTTTCTTTCACTTCATGTTGACATTGTGAGCAACTGGTGGGGGACAAAAATTGCGTGAATTATGGCAAAAGTTGCCGCGCGCTGAAATTGTCTTAGATAGGCTGTAGGGGAATGGTGACGGCCTGGGCGGAGAAGCGAAGGGCTTTATTTTAGTACCAAGTGCGAGTGTAAGCGCTCGTAAATACTTCAGCGAATACCACGGTAATTGTCATTATTTAAAATTAAGCGCTTTATCGACGAGTAGATTCGAACTAAATCAGTCGTGCACCTGAAATTACCAGAGCCGCAGTCTGGCGTTAAGCTGCAGTCCTCTTGGTAGAATTTATTCAACAGAACAAGTACGGCGATTTAAAAATGAAACGTGTTTCTGATAACGGTTAGTAAATTTGAAAGTGAACTGAATTTTCGCGCGTGTGCGTTGCGAGTATAGAGACTTATACCTAAATGATTCCGATGTTTAAGTTCAAATGTTTTGCAATATGGAGTTGAAGTTTCCAACGTTTATTAATAAACGAAAAATAATCATTTATAACTTAGTAGCATATTGTAATTAAAAATGAAAAAAATTATATTCACAGACATTGAAACATTCTAGCTTCTTTTTGTAAAATTATTAAATAAAAAATGTACTATAATTTGTATGAAGAAACGTATATCAGATTTTATTTTCGTTTACTAATAAACGTTGGAAACTTTAAGAACATTTTGCAATGACAAGGGAAAAATATCGGTAATGTTTTCGGTTTTTAAATAACGTGTATGTAGTTTCCAACGTTTAATAATGAACGAAAAAAATGAAATGTAACTTTGAGTATTTTCTTTATTTTTAAATTGTTTTTTTTTTTTTTTTTTCATTTTTTTAAGTTTAGCATAGTTGTAGGTAAATGAATAAAGCGAAATGAATTTCAGACGAGCTAACTGCACTCGGACAGTGGCTATTCGGTTCTAACTATTCTTAATCACATTAGGTTTGATTTAACTAGTGTTTAATAAGTACAGTGACGTTTGGTTAGAAATAACATAAACCGAGAAAGTCAAATTAAAACTAACAAGTTCTAACTGAATTTGAATAGATTCACACAAACTTAATTAGCTTTGATACAAGTCTGTTGAAACGTACCAGTTCTATGTGAATCAAAACAATACAAACTAAGTCTGCTAAGTATCTCATACATTTTTGTAGGTATATTTGAAATTTTATGCATTAGAGAATAGCGAACAGTTTTTAAAATACTATTACTTTAATATTCCGTGAAGCAATCATTTTTTATTTACTTTTTCTTGATGCGTATTTTTATTTAATTTCTACTACTGTTTTAAGTGGCGACTTACTAAAGTTTGTGGATAATTGAATTTAAATTGTGTAATGTTTAACAATAATCTCCTTATAAAACAATTTTTTCAACATAGACATCTGTACATCAAAACAGTCTATTTCTAGATAACAAATATATAAATGAAGAACTGATGTACAAGTAAATAATTCAAGAAATTGATCGTAAAACGTTGAAACTTGAACAAATGCAAGCGATTCGTTTGAATAATCTTTTTATTTTAACTAGGTCGAAAGGGGAGACCTTAAATAAGCCGAATAATAAAAAATGGAATATTTTTATAAGGTGAATTCGAACTACGTGATTTTTACATATTACGGCAATTTTCCTCGCACTTTTTCAAATTTAATTGCGAACATTCCTTTACGCCGTGGGAACACCTTTGTGCCGACATTATGTTGCCCTTTAGGAATAAACTGTTTTCACGAAATTGCGATAAAGTTGTCCGCGGATTTTCATTTACACGATGAGTGTAATTTTTTATAAGTACGTACATATATATCTCGCAACCTTTATATTACCCAAAATTGCAAGACAACGTCGGCCGCGAGACCAAATGCTAATTCGTTTGGATACTTCGATGCCGGAAATTCGGTCCGGATTAGACCAGACGTAACTTCCCGAAAATGTCAGTCATGAATAATAAAAAAGCAGACTGTTTCGCCTCGAGGCTCACCGACAATTGCCTATGCATTGAGCGTTTGTAACGAATTTAATTAAAAACTTCTCTTATGACGATTTCGCCTGGTTTATCATATTTCACCATATAGAACCCCATTTATTATAAGCATATGTACATTTTCATTCTCTTTTTTCACTCTAAATTATTCCACGGCGAACTAAGGTACTCTATTTTATAGCGATTAACACTACCGAAATTTTAAATGAACACTACCTAACACTACTGAATTTTAAAATTTTAAACAAATTCGAAGTACATATGGCTGGGAAGAAGAATTTCCATCTTTGAATTTGTAATGAAAAATTCTGATTTCCAAATTGGAAATGGAAATCCCCCATTCGCAAATTTGCAATTAAAAACTTCCACTCCCCAATTAGCAGTGAAGAAGGAATGGGGGATTTTCATTGCTGATTTAAAAATGGCGAGGTTTTCCACTAATTTAGGAATCATGGGGTATTTCATTGCCCTTTCTACAATAGTTCTTCTTTTCAGTCATCATTGTATACATACAACAATCAATTTTGAAGTAAATACATATGTTTCAAATGTATTCAAATTTTTCAACAATTCAATCGTGCAGGTATGTCCCTGAAAAAAATTGCCATTCAATACTCTAAACGTTAACTTACAAAAGAAAAATAATAACAGTAATAAAAGCGAAGAAAATGAAAAGAACAAATTTCGCGCGGCCCGAGCGTTAAGTGTGCGAGCAAACAAATTAAATTGACGCATTCCTTGCCGGACGATAAAGTTCGTCAGTGCGCCGGGGAAGACGTTGACAAATAATTGAAAAATTAGCTCTCTCCCGTAGTGGCGATAAAGTGCAACGACACGAACCGGCGTGAATTTTGAAAATGCGCGTGCCGTGGATTGCGGAGCGGTACTTAGCAAGGTGCGGGCGAAGCAAAAAGCATCCGACGAATGGGCGGCCCCCTCCCCCCGGCCGACGCCGCTGTCTGCTGCCCCCCCCCCCCTTCCCCTCCACGCGACCGTGGCGCCGTCATTCGTACGCTTCGTTGGAAGAAGCGGCGTCGACGGGATGCCTAATGGTCCGGATCACATACCGCAGAGATCGCGCGCTCGCAGCTCGCCGTAGTCGCGTTGACATAAGCCGGGCTAAGTGAAGCGAACGGCTGCTCGTCGCCGCGGAAACGCGCCATCCTCTTTCGACGATTTGAATAATCATTATATGCAAGGGCATTCTTCGCAAACAAATCAGTCATCAATGTACCGCGCAAGCACAGTCAGACCTCTCCTTTCCCACCCCCTTCCTTCTTCCGCCGTAACGTAATCGCTCATTTAAATTCTGCTTATCTTCGCTTCTTTATTACGATTCTAATTAATCGACTGATTTCGCAATTTCAAGAATAAGTTTCGAGTTACAAATTTAGGCGTGAAATCGATCTGCCTGAAGTTTGCCACGTGGCAAATTGCTACACGTTTTTGACTTGGAAAATTTTCTATGTTCGAAAATTGACATCGACTAAATTGACAAGTACAATAATGAAGATAGTGAGAAATATAAATTAACACAAAAAATTGTCGATTTCAATTTTTTAACTTAAAAAATTTTCCAAGTCCCATATGTGTGGCGATTCGCCACGTGGCAAACTTCAAGCTCACGTGAAATTTACCATGTGGCAAAATATTCACGTAGCCATTTTTTATGATTTGGTGACAAATTTTGCGATGGAAATGTTAGAAATAAAATACATTGATACATTGATACGTTGTAATTCTACAAAATGAACATGTCTTGTCCATTATCTCACTTTAGGAGGATGTTTTTTCAAATTTGTCTCTTGCTGGACGTCGTGTCTGTGATAAATAACAAAATGAATGTCTTGATTACCCAAAATATTTTCCTATTATCAAAGACTCGATTGTTTATTACAAGTATAAATTAATAATTTGAAATTGCAATTTAAGAGAAAAGAATGTAAAAATTACAATCTTTCTAACAGTTCAAGGACATAAGTCTTTCAGTGTGAAAACTACTATCAAAAATAAAAGTAATCTCAACTTAAAATGACGAAATAATGTAGATAAGTTACAGTTTTCATTATTTTTTGATAGTAGTTTTCATGTCAAAAGACGCGTCCTCAAACTGTTAGAAAGATTGTCATTTTTACTTTCTTTCTCCTCTCAGTGAAGAGCATCCTAATTTCGTGATCCTAAACGTGAAAAATCGCCTCAAGTTTTGATCTAACAATATGCATAAATCGGTTGCTATCATCTGCAGCTCTATAATTGTTGTTAACTCCGATATGAATTTTTCTCATAAACGCAATCAAAGCACGTGTAATGAAGTTTCTCATCGGCCTGATGATATGAGTTGAGAGCAGGGTTTGGGGTGGCGTGGGGGGAGGGTGTAAAGCGTTCGAATCGGTTGGACAACATTTGCGGCGCTGGCGTGATTCCGGGACATAATCCGCGGGGCCGAAGGTGGACGGGGCGCGCGTAATTGCGGCGGGCAAGATAATGGCACGGTCCGCGGCTCGGTGTTAGGCAATAACGCAGCCCTATCAAACATTGATTAGGACCTTAAAGCACAGGCAATCGCGCCGCCTGGCGCTCGCGCGCTGCCCATCTAGCAGCCCGGGCCCGAGTGCCTTCATTAAGAAGATTACGACAATTGTGGAATTATTGGGCCGCGCGATAAAATTGTAACCACGCATCGCGACATTAATCAACCGTTCCGCCAAATGCTCGGGTATTTGTTACCGACCCGTCGCCCCCTTGTCCCCCGCGTAATTCGATGTACTATTAGTCGAAGTTGCGCCTCGAGAAATTGTTTATGCTAATTTTTGAAGGCGGCAGTTTGAACACAGGCTTGAGAATGAGTTATGTCGTTTCTTTTTTTTCCGTCTAATCAGTGTTAAATTTTTTTTTTAAATAACTCAACAGTTTTTGAATTTGAAAAGAGCTATTGTTATTTTTGTAACTTGAAATTTACTCTATTATGATAAATTTTACTATTGCTATTTCTTTTCCACATTTAGTCATCGAAAATGACAATATTGGTCATAATTATTGTCGTCAATATAATTTTTCCTCAGTTTTAAAATTGATATTTTAATTTGTTTGATTGCTAAATTAAATTGTGAACAAACAAAGTTATTATCTCGTTTTTTGAAAAAATTGAGAATAGTTAATACAATTTAACTTCTAATTCGTCAAAGCTAAAATTCGTTATTTTAATGTCCAATAAAATATGTTAATTATAATTTTACTCTCCTTCATTTTCGTAATCTTAATATTCATTGAAGTGATACAAGTATATATTTTATCGAACTTTCACGGCGAACTTGTCGTCGTCGTCACACGTAACTTTACGTGCCCTAACAGTTACATAAACCTTAATTTCCACGAAAGGAGCCATTCCACGTTGAGTTTAATTCATCCTTCGCGCATTCAATATCTTCATTAACAGAATTGTTACAAGCTCGCGTACGAGTAATAACGGTGCAAGGAGTACGGCAAGAAAATTAAACACGCGTGGGAAATAATTGTCACGAATAACAGCGTTAAGTACAAAGGACAAGTTACGGAATGATACGACGAAGGGACGTTTCGCAAGGCACGCGGGCAAGATGTTTCGGCGCGAGGTTTGGCGCTGATACGGATTTTGCATCAAGATCGGAAATGATCGCGTTGATTTAACTATATAAATTTTGTTGCAAGACATTTGTTCAATTAATAGTTATTTCGTTTAAATCAACTTATTTTTGTGATGAATTATCAAAATACTTTTGTCCTGTTTCTTTGTAAAATCAACAACATCTTTTTGTTCATCATACGATAGAGCACATGCGCAGTCTACCACGTGGTACAAATCTTTTGTTAATTCAACAAAATCCATGTTTCATTCAAACAATTCTAATAACAAAAGTGAGTGTGTTATTTTAACAAACAAATTTTGTTGGCTCCATAACAACCAAATGTTTTTGTTCATTTGACAAAATTGTCATTAATTCAACAAAATACTTCTGTGTGTGAATATATTATATATATATAAGCAATCTAAATGAATTTTTCGAATAATTTTAATACATCCTGAAATAGAAGCATCAATTCAACGACGCAGAAAAAGTCCAAGCACTTCATTTTTCTCACTCGCAATCTGCATACAACTCGAAGCAACGCTCCCTCTTCCCCACTTGAATTCGACGTGAAATTATCACCTGAAAACGGTTTAATCGGGGAAAGCAATTTGGCGGGCAGACTGTCGGTGGGGCAGGATGGTACTCCCACCGAAAGCCGGCGGAAGGCAGCGCGAGTGAAGTTGTTGGGTATAATCGTTGGCGACCTTGAAAGCGGGGGGATATCCCACGGAAGAAAACGGGGTCGTGGGATCGCCACTTAGCGAAGGAACGACGTCGTTCGGCCGGAAGTCGGGCTCGCTACCGCGAAACGGGAAATAATGCCGAGCTGCCAGGGTGTTGTCGACAAAATTACAATTCGGCGATGTAATTCCGCCGGGGAGAAATGGCCCTCACATACCGGGAATACGCGAACGAGCGTCCGCGCGCGAACCCGGGGTCGGCGGGGCGTGGGGGGCCGCAGGGAGATTTATCAACAGCGCCCCCCTGTCGCCGTGGCCCGCTTCGCACTAACTAGACGTAGGTTACGTCGGCAACTCGAAAGATATTGCATCAGCGTGGCGATGATAGCGCGACGACGGTGCATTAAATTGCATCCGTTCGTTGTTGGAATTTAGCCGCTATTACGCTCCCTCGAGCTCCACCTGGGGACCGCGTGGCGCAAAAATGAAACGAGCGCGCGCTGAAGGATTGATGCACCGTGTTGGGTCGCAACCAGCCGACGAATACTACCTCCCCCTGCCCCAATCTCCCTTTCTTTTCACCAGCGAAACTTTCTTTTCCGTTCCGACGTAACGGGCTATCATACGTGGTGAAAGACGGGCTTGGATTATGAAGAAAACCGGTTGAGTTTTGGTTGACAATGTTGAATTATGAAGTTGGCGTCGAGTGGCTTCCTCGGTAAAAGTTTTAAGTTTGAAAGGTAATTTTTTCGCGTTTTTAATTAGATAATCGGTAACTCGATTTCGTGAGTTGAAATAATCTATAAAATTAACAGTGCTTCGGAAAATTGTCTTTGTACATCGTAAAAATGATCAATTTCACGTGTTACGAAGATATCACACTTTATGTCCTCTGACGTGAATCTTTCGTTAATGTCGTCTAGTGAAAACATCACGCTACTTCCCTTCGGAATCATTACAATGACCCCGCAAATTGCATAATTAAATTGCCATCAACCCTCGACAAGCGCTCTTCGTTCTCGACAATACAAAAATCTCGGAAAGTAAATTAGCCGTGGTATTTCCATTATCATTTTGTTGTTTTGAATCCACTGTTTGTATAAACGTTTCGAGAACAAATAATTTAACTGGCTTTATTCATTTTGAGCTGATAATATTCGAACGAGACTAACAAGTTAAAAATGTAACGAAATTTTAATCAAAAAATCTTTTGAATTGTTAAAATAGTTCACTTATTAAGTTAAAAAAAAAAATTTTTTTAATAAGAGTTAGAAAATAAGTTTTTATTAGTTCTTGATTTTTCCAAAATTTGAAGCCGTTCGATCTCGTGGAAGCCGAGTAATTTAGTATTATAATTTTATACAAATTAACATTAACATGCGCATGAAGTTCCCAACGTTTATCTGCAACGAATTCCGAATTCCATAAACTTTCAATACAAAAAAAAAATATACTTCTAACGAAAAAAGTAAACGAAAAAATTAATCATTTCATTTTTCATTGCGCTAATATAAATTCAAGTTCTGATTTTGATTGTCAATAGGCGAAATGATATTTTATTAAAAATTCGTTCCTAACAAACGTTGCGAACTTTTTGCACATACATTAACAGCATATAAAACTCACTCAAAAAATGTCAACTTTTCACGTTTCAACTTTCGTGTTCACGAGGTGTTATTTTTTCCCTCATTGCATAAATTTATAAATATGAATAGAAGACAATAATAATATTGACTTATATTGTTAAATTAGATCATGAAAAATGATTACTTTTGATAAAATAAACTCCTTTTATTGATGACATTTGAAACGTTAACATTACTCTTCTTCATAAGGGAATTACCTTAAGCAAATGTTTACTTTTGAAACATTTAAATGTAAAAGCTTTAAAATGATTTCAAAATTTGTATTCGAAATGTATTCACCGGACTGTGTTAATCCAAAACAAAAATGGAGGGAAAAAAGGGAAGCAGCCGAGAAACATTTGTAGCCAAAGAAACTTGAATTGGCGCTGCAGACGCCAAAAGGCCTGGTAACTGTATGTAATTAATACGTGGAAAACGTGAATCGCGCGAGTGGCGTACGCTTAGATAGGACCGACGAGTGACGGAAGCCCCTGGACATGGTTTGGCAATATTGCCGTGAATGAAAAGGGACAGGCTGGATGGGTTACGCGGACCGTGAAATTGTTGCACGGGGTACGGGTGTGTCCGATACAGCTTTAAATACGAATTAGCGGTACCTGGGCTTGCGCGAAAATGCGACCCGGATCGTGCACGTGTGTACATCTTGCTCATCAAGAAATTCGTATTGACCGACGGTACCTTCGCTGGTTGGCCAGCGACGAATTTCCTCGCGCGATAATTAACTGCAACTACGCCGGTCGGTTGCACATTTGAGGCCGGAACAACGTTGATTAGCACTGTGAGAAATTATTACTCTATTCGAGAAAACCCGTTTTAGTTGAACGAAATTATTCGAGTCGTTGGAATAAAAAAGAAAAATCGATCACTGCCTAATACTCGATTTTTATTTTCACTAGTAAAATCTGACTACAAGATTTAGGAAAGACTGTTGGAAAATTTGACCGTCAATTTTTATATCGTACGGATTTTGTTACTTTGAGGACAAAATGTAACAGTTAATAGGGACATTATCAGACGATCGCCGTACCGGCCCAAAAAAAGTCTCTTCGGTTAATTCAGAGAAGTTTCCCTCAAATTGTACTTCACTAACTGTACATTTAGCGGCGTGTATTCCTCACCCTCCGAGCAGATCGTTCCTCGTTCTTGTGCCCGCTCGCACTTTGTTTCCCGTGGATGCAATTTTAATCTTGAATTCCGAGAAAATTACCTCCCCGTCAGAGCTCCTTAAGTGGCTACTAGGTGAGATTGCCTCTGTTCGCTGTCAAGTCTCTTGACGTATAAGGCCAAAATGTTCAGCATTAAGCAAACGCGTTTTCTTATGTCTTTCCGTTGCTATTCTTCGTTACACTGTCATTTCGACTTACCTTGTTTATGATTTAGAAACGGATTGATTTTAAATTTATCGACGAGCGAGCTTTAGTGGAAGTCGTATAATGTATTGTCCGTAATTTAAAAAGGTTTCTAATTATAATACAAATGCTGGAGGAGACAAAAAAACTGGATTACAAAATTTAAATTCTAAAGTTGGTACTGGTACTTCGATACTTTCAATTGAATGCATTGGAAAATGATGAAAAATAAGATATTCAATCTTTTCATTTTTCTTTGCTTTTCATTACTACGTCATTGTTGTTTTCGAACTTGTTATCAAGTTAAACAAACAGTGCTTCGATAATGTAAAATTTTTAAGAATATTTAAACAATGAAAAATGTTCGTGATATTTATGCATCATTCCATTGCTTAAGTCACCTAAAGTTGCCTGAAGTTTATATCTAAAAAACATTATTGAATTATCTTCATCATATTCTTGATGTCCGATTAAAAATGGTGTTTATCCTGACTCGGGCCAGCGAGTATCGATATTTTAAAACCGAAACATCGTTGCGTATACGCAGCCGGCGGAAACACTTGCGGCGGCTTAAATGCCAAGAATCGTGACCTTTTCATGACAAGCTGCTCGTTGCCGCAAATATGACACCAGCGAACGTCTATAGCCGTTGACTTTAGGCAAATGTTAGGTCGACTTGCACGGAACACTTGCATGGACATTGAATTTAATGGTCGGCTTAACGAAGATTTCCTGCTGTTTTATAATCATCGCGATTCAAAGTGCCAGTATCGACTTACATGTCGACTAATAATTCCTTTAACTGCGATTCGACCATTGTATAATATTCACTAGATAATTTTAGGTCTCTTGTTTTTAGATCGGTTGTCGTGGTAGTTTTGTTTTTGGAATTTTCTTAAAATGATATTGAATTCAAAGGTGCGCCTGAAGTTTCCAACATTAATTAGTAAATCATTTTCCATTTTTTACATTGAAGAACAACGTTGATTGCTTTCATTAAAATAAGTTCGTAATGAAAAAGCTCTCTTTTCAAATCACGAACGAAGGTCCCGAATTTTTTAATTAATAATGAAGAAGGATTTGGGATTTTTCATTATCAAATTGAGAATAGGGGTCTTTTCTGACCATCGATTAAAACATATTAATATTTTTTCGTCATTCATTAATAAAAGTTGGAAACTTCATCTGTGATCTTAAAGGAACATGTGCATTGAATAAACTCTTTATATTATAACGATAATCGCACGATTTATTGATATACAAGATATACATTGCGTAGTAGCTCTTTGCAACACTGCTACAGTCCGAAGACTCGAAACCGTCGTTTCGCGGAACTAAACGAAAAGTCACAGGGCCGATGGTCTCGTCCGCAATTATTCGCCTTCCTTCCCTCAGACGACGCACAAATCCGCGACACACTTTGCTGCCATTCAGCATAGATTGTATTGTCTTTAGTAGAATTGAAAAAGTAATTGAAAAAAAAAAAAAAAAGAAAAAGTGGAACTGTGTTGAACGGCACCGCCAGTCGACAGTCCTGGACGCTTGACGGTCAGTGGGGCAAAATATGGGACTGCGGTGACGAGTCCGCCGAACGACGTTCCGCGATCACACGAGCACACGATGCCAGACATTATTTGAAGCGACACTTTTATTTTCGTTTGACGACAATCACTGCACGGTTTTTACGCGTCGAAACGCAAGGTAGAAAAGAAATGAAAAAGGGGAGGGAGTCCGGTACAAAACGAAGAGGTGGAAACAAAGTACCCGAGTAAAAAACTTTTGATCTGTAATCGATCAAACTAAAAATCGAGTGGAAAGTGATTAAACATAATCAGTTTCAAATTAAAATAGAATACAAATCTAAGTTATTAATTATGATGAAAATTGAACTCGTTGATCAACAAATTGTCTTCATCATTAATGAGTCTGATTTTTATGATATTTTCATCTGAAACTAATCAATTTCGATGCAATTTTTAGTTCGATCAAATAAAGACCTAAAGTTTGTTCACTCGGGTAATGGCGAAAATGAAAGAAACGAGAGATCGTTATCATTGACAAAGGTTCGCGTCCGCTTGGCAAATTCCTTCTGGATTTGCGAGAAACAGTTTGCCGTTTTCGCAGGCACAAAGCTGGTAAATCTGCCGCTGGCTTTGGTGGCTGGCGCGGCCGGAGTAAGGCTGCGATTGCTCCCTCGACAAGTGACCTTGGACAGGAACGGCAACCTTTAGACCTTTCAGGAAGACTGATTTCGAGTGGAACGTTATCGCTCCCTCGACACTTTGCAACGTCAGGTCCGAGAGGCAGGACGCGTGGATCTCGCCGCCGAACGAGTCCAGGACGATTCGTTGCGACGCGTGGACCTCCAACGACCGCGTCGCCGATTCCAAACTGAAACATAAAAGAGTACATTTGTTATACATTAGAATTCTTTTCATACTTTTCAAGTATAATATTCAAGCAATCGGTCGTTCGACCTGGATCAGGTTTAAAATCAATTTTGAAATTTGAATTAGAGTTATGTGCTTGAAGTTTGCCACGTGGCAAATTGCCACACATTTTGTACTTAGTAAATTTGCTATGTTCCAAAATTGAAATCGACAAATGCAACACTAAACATAGTGAAAAATATAAATTAAAACAAAAA
>JABFOV010003979.1:0-14869 GCA_022817685.1 Aradophagus sp. ZL-2020 | reverse complement strand
CATATGGTGAGTGGAGAGGGCGAGATGCGGTGTGGAGGCTGGTGTGGTGGGGGTGGGGGTGTGGCGCAGGGGAGGTGGGGGAGGGGGTTGGTGCAGTGTGGATGGGGGTACGGTGGGGGGTTGGTGGGGTGTGGGGGGTGGGTGGGACGGGGGGAGGTGGGTGGGGGAGGGGGGGGGGGGGGGGGTGGGCGAGGAGAGGGGTGTAGGAGGGGGGGAGCACGAGTCGATAGTGGCCAATTCTCCGCCGCGGAAGGATCTCCGGACTTTTGTGTTTTCCTTTGCGTTTAGCCGGTGGCACGCCACGCGAAGAAGAATGGCGGCCATTGTCGGCGGGCGCAAGTGGATGTTGGTTCGCGGTGTGTTTCGAAAAAAGCTGCGCTAAGACCGTAACAAAATGATTGGTTACATTAGCTATAGCGAAGGCCGAGGGGATCGTGTTTTACGCGCCGTTCGCGGGTTCGTGAAAAATCGCATGCTTTTAAAACGCTTCTGCCCGGCGCGGAAATTTATGCCCGACGTTGAAAAAAATATATATATTTTACACATTTCCTTTATCATTCGGGGATATTTCTTTCGTTTTAATAGCGATTTATTTTATTGGCCGAAGATAAATGGGGCTTTATTTGATTTCGATTTCGTGGGAGGGGGAGAGGGGGGAGGGGGAGGTGCGATTTGTAGCGTAACGTTTTGAACTTTGTTTCCGAAAAAGACGTTTAACGTTCGTAGTACAGTTCTCTTTCTTTCCTCTTCTTCAGTTTGTCAATTTTATTGACGTATGGTAGTTATTTGATGACTATTCATCGTGATTATTCATTGACTGCGAAAAGATCGCAACGTTTTTTTGCAACAAATTCGAACTTCTATCAATATTAAATCGGAAAGATAATTTTTTCAGTAACAAAAGCAAATGAACGGACATTAAATACTTAAATTTTATTTCTATTAATGTAAATTGAAACTTCAATTTCAATTTTCAATAAAGAAAGTTTTTGTTGCAAAAAAGCATTGCCAACTTTCTGTACAATCGAACTTTTATGATTTCCTAACAAAGAAATTTGTTTGTTTCAATCAAAGTAAAAAGGAACTAAATTAAAAAAAAAAAAAAACTAAAAGATGACACGTTTCAAAATGCAATTCATAAACGTCATTGCTCGCGCATTAAACATTTGCAGAATTAAAAACATAGAGAGTACTTCGCAATAAAACATTCGTCACTTTGTTGACACGAAACGAAAATTCCACGTATTATTTAATACGCGAGTGGATAATGAAAGAGCGTTATCAAGTATATGAAGCATAAATTTCATCAAACACGTTTCCATACGCGAACAGCAAGCGTAATGAAAATCATTAAACATAAAAACAATTATAACTCGTCCCGATAATTAATTGACTTAAAATTCAAAATACGCGCGGCGTTCCGAGCCGAAGCGATCATCGCCAGCAGGCGAAACGAGCACCGGGCGGAAAGTTCGGCCGTGACAAACAGCCGCGAAATGCATCGTGATATATTTTTGAAGTTGCCTATTACCTCAACATCCTTCACGGGGACTCGAATATTTCACGAAATAGGTGGTCGGCCGTAAATTGCGCGCGGCTTTAAGAAGGAAGACGACATTACGCGCCGGCGCTTAAGTTACGAACATGCAAATAAAACAAGGATAATTTATTTGGAAAACGGCCGAGGGAAAAGGACGATAAAGGTAGGAGAAAAACGAGCGCGGAACGAGCCGGGAAAAGGAATAAGAAAGCGCGACGATAATGAAATTAACAAATTCAACGTCAGCGCGATAACGTCGTCGCGTGGAAAATTCGAGTTTGTTAATTAATGTCGGTTCGCTTGGAAATGCACGCGGCGAGCGCGTTTTACGAAGAGCCTGCCGGAGCTTGCGCATTTTCCGCGCCGAAATTATCTCGACCTTTGTCGTCGGCCATCGATTCGATTATACGCTTATACAGTCGTTCTCACGCGGATTCGACGCCCGACGGCCAATCCACTTATCGCGCGTGTATTAACAGCCACGTCGGCTCCACTTCGACGCGAGAGCCGCTCGCTAATCCAATTCTCTTAATTCGCGGATTAAAGTTGGATTAGACACCAAGTGCTCGATTTTTGCGCGGGGCCGTAATATCGCGCGATACAAAACCGCGATTCGTTAACGAGCCTCGCGCGTTTCTCCCGTTCGCCGTCTCACAAACACTCGGGAATAAAGAGGCCAAAGTTCGAATTCAAATTTGTATTTTAATTGCTCGTTGAATAGGACGACTCGACTGAAATGACGGGAGATAAAAAAGGGCGATGGCGATTTTGCAATGCGAACGAGCTGCACTTATTTCCGATTGCATGAAAATGTCAACATAAACATCGGGTTACTTTACGTGATATTTGTATGACATTGTATGTTCCATGTGTACATAATATACGGATTCAAATTTTCATAGAAAAATTACTATTTTCTTTAATTTTTTTTTCATTTTTTCATTATAATAAAAATATGTCAGTATTGATTTTTATTGACTATTTTATCTAACTTTAATCATTTTATGTAGTGTTTGGTCAATTTTTTTGCAATTTATAAACATAAATTGTGCAATAACTTTTTTAAATTCGAACTCGTATATTATATACGTAAAAGTATATAAAAATATATATATATATATATATAAATATACATATAAAAAAGTATCTTTGTAAATAATTTTAATTAAAAATAAAAATGAATATTCAATACACGAGAAAATAAGAATAAATCATTACAGATAATTAAAAAAAGAAAACCGAATTTTCAATAATTTACATTGAGAAAAGAAGATTTGGTTGGTTCAGCGAAAAAATTGGTCGATTCATCCAAATGCTTTTCTCAATGTACACATAGAGAACACTTTATTAAAATTAAATAATATTCATATTCATAAATGTACGTCATATTTATATATTTATATGCATAATTAAAAATGTATCCGAGTTAAAAACAACGAACCTTTATTTGTTTTAATTAAATAATGTCTCTGAATCAAAATACACGTCTGTCCAAACTTAATAAATATTCACTTTTTATTAAAATAAAATTTTATTAAAAATTAACATAAAACTTATTTGATAAAACGATTAAAAATAACTTCAATATTCCTCGTCTATGTAAGCTCATTTTTACAATGGCTCCATGATATTTAAATTCCCACCGTCTCTTTACTTTTTCCATTTATACTTTCATTTAATGTTTAATTTATCACCACGGGCTCTATTTTTTAACAGTTTTATAAGGTCATCGGCATTTTATTGCTCCTGCTGCATTGCGGATTAGCATCGGAACCGACCACTTCGACTGCTCCATCTGCATCTACATCCACCCTTGGAACTATCTATCGTCAAGCCCGATCCGAACAGCAGTATTACACGAGCAGATACAATGGTGGTAATGCACCGCTGATGACCAGTTCTATTAGATCAGACCCGATAGAGCATCGAGATGCTGCATACTTCGAATCTCGTTGCATCACTTGCGACCCCAGTAAATCTACCGCCGCTCCAGACCGAAGGTGAATTTTATATCAGACACGATATCCTAAATCATTCAAATGTTCCGCAGGCAGATATATCATAAAAGTGTTTCCAATTTTAATGCCCCCCATTTGAATTACTTTTTTTCGCAAAGTAACCTGTCGGAAGTTTTTACCTTATAATATTTTACGGTCAGACTGTTTTCATGTTGGATATTGTAGCAATTTTAATCAATGAAATATTTAGAACAATATTGGTAGATTATGTGCACGAGGGTATATCGGCTCAATCTTTTTCATTATTCACTTGTTAGAAAATAATGTAAGTACAATTTAAATTGTAATTTTTTTTCTAATTGAAATTAAACTGCATTTTACATTTTTACGTTATTTTATCTTGTTTTTAAAATATTGTTTATGTTTTTTTTTACAAATCGAACATAAATATTTAAATTATTAAATATTTACTAAGTTATATAAAAATGAATAAAAAAAAATAAATAAATAAATAAATAAAGCATTAATTAAAATTGACGATTTCACTCTTTACTTTCATCATTCAAAATTATAATATACCAGATACAGATTACTTGAGAATTTTTTTGTTAATTTCTATTTCTATATTTCTATATTATACATCCAAATGCACTGTCCATTACGAAAATGTTTCTTCTTCCTTATCTCTCCGCATATGAAACCACAGTAAAATTGCTTTCCAATTGAATCATTGAATTAAATTGGCATTTGCAGTCCGTATCCATATCAAACGAGGCAACGCAACAGGCCTAGATATGAATATTACGATGACGAATTAGACGATCGGCGTTACCGAGACAGGTATAATCCAAATTATGAAAGACAAAGGGGCCCACTTTATGATTACGATCGATATGATCCATATGGACCAAACGAATTGGCCCGAGTTCCTCCACCGTATTACGATCGAGACAGGTAAAATAAAATATTTATAATTGCAAGGAAAAAGAATTGTTTCTTTTTCAAGGTGAGAAAACATGATACATAAATGTAATATCATTTTAGGACCAAAAAAATTAGTTTAAAATTTGAATGTGATAGTCCATGTAAAAAGATATACATTTTTAAATTAAAACCATTTACAATTTAACAAATATGACGAAGGGAAATTCATGAAACATTTACTAAAGAAAAATCAATTTTAACAGCTTTGTAGTAGTATTTATAAACTTAGTTGACGTGCCGATTGAAGTCCATAAACATTGTATTTAAAAGCAAACAAAAAAAGAAAAATTAAACAACGCCAATAAATGTTTGTCAGATTTAATTAAATTTGGATGAGCAAAAAGTTAAAGCGAAACGTGATGAGCATTTACTGGTGACATAAAAGCTAGTTTCCATTTATGTTTGGATATTGAATACAATCGATAACATTTCTTTGATATTAATTCTTTTGTTTATTTGATATTAATTATTATCTTTCGTAAATATATACTTTTTCATAGTAAACTTTTCATTCAAAAGCGAATGGCCAAAGGCCTCATAATTATTGAAACCCTTTAGAGGCAATCCATTAGAGGTATTTTCAATTCCACCATGATTATTTATAATTTATTTGACGTATAAAACATAAAAAAGTACATCATTTTTTTCGACAGACCTATTAATTGGACAAATGTTGGAAACGAAAACCGAGAGAAAAAGTACATAAAGCATGAAATACGCGGTAATATGGATGAAAACAAAATTACAACCAATGCACACATTTTTCAATAATTAACTAAACATTGCAGCGATAAAAAAAGTAAACGAAATATTATCGATTTCATTGCCATCGATGAATAAAATAAATAATTTGTATAAAATTAGTATCTTTTTTCATAATGTACAAAATATTCTCATTCACATTTCTTTTACAAAAACATAATGTATCGTTATTCAGGAAAATTTATTATCATCATAATATATTATATATATACTGGCAATTATCGTACGAGTATGTAGTTAAGCCATCAAAGTGGAATCAGCGAATATCTTAATTAGCAATGTCGACAGAAAATAAAACGTCAAACATTGGGAAGCTCGGAGCCAAGATTATAACTTAATACTGCCATTACCATTAGACGAAGTGCGCGATTAACTCGGTCGCGACCGCTATATTCGAACCTTCAATCATTATATTAATACCCCCCTCCCCCCACCGCCATAACGATTCCATTATAATAATATTAACGTGACCTGTGTGTTGCAAAAGGTACGAGCCCGCTCCGGCTCGCGATCGATACTACGATCGCACAACCGAACGGCCCTACGATCGCAGCTACGAACGCACGTACGACCGCGGCAATGGCTACGATAACTTGGAGCCTCGCTACCCGTATGACGAGCGGCCGGAGCCACCGCCGCCGGCTTACAGGCGACCTTACGAGGATCCCTACGGTCCTCGTTACGATCGCTACAACCGTAACAGGTACATTCGTAAAATATAAAAAAAAATTGTACAAAGATATCAAGTAATTGTGAAATATATATCAAATTTACGAAAATACTTTTGCAATATAGAAATTTAATTTATAAAAATATTAAGAGAAAATTAAGAGAAAAATATTAAGAGATATTAAGAGAAAAATATTATACATTGCATTTAAGCATATTGTATATTTGTGATTTTTAAATTAAGGTGGCGATTCAAATTTCATTATCGTTAATTACATTTAAAAATCTAAAATGTAAAAAGTATGTTTTTCCGATCTGTTTGAAAAGCGCAAAATAGCTTTATTGCTTGCTATTAAAAATACTCTTTACACACCTTGGGAACGGACAAAATTGGAACTAACTAAAAAGAATTAAATTTAAAAAATAGCGTACGTGCCTTGGGCGCCCTCAGCAGTATTATACTATTAATTTATTTAACACGATTTATTAAAGGGGGTACGACAGGTACGACCCATATGAACGTAGCGCCTGGCGAAGGCCACCCGAGGAACGCTATGACCGATATCCGGGGGCGCGCGCTCCCACTGACGCCAGGGGCTACTACTCCTCGAGCGCCTGGGGTCCCAACGACTATGACCGGCGTTACGCAGGCTCTTGGAATTATTCCGGCCCAAGGGACAATTGGCGGGACATAAATGTCGATCGCGACACTGGGTAAGTAGCACGTTTGTCACGCGTGCACAAAAGTGTCATTTTCCTCTCTAGGGAGTAACCGAAAAGTTTCACTCACCGTGAAAAAAATGTAGAATACAATATTTGCGACGTGAAGAATTGAACGAATTGAAACTTTGGACTGGATAAAACGTCAAGGTGTTGCAAAAAGTTTGAAAAATAATTTTAGAGTTTTTTTTTTTTTCTAATTCGAGGGTGACCACTGGTTAACATTTTTTTGTCCATACAAATTTCCCAAGTTTCGATTCGTTGAATTTTCAACGATCGAACTTTTCGCGCGTACGAAACGAAAACTTTTTCAACAGATTTTTACAAATTCAAACTTTTGCCCTATCAGCCTCGTATAAATAAATGGAACGGTCGTGAGATGTTGAAGATAGAGACAGACGGAGATGAAGAGAGAATGTTCCTTAGCAGAGGTCTTGCGCCGCTAGTAAGGAGTGGTGATTCGGCGTTGAATTTGGTCATTGTTTCAGAAATTTAGTACTATCAATTTCGCCCGGGCGGATTCAATTTCGCCCGGGTTAATCGTCCCGCGGATCGCGCAAAAATAACCCGCGCTGAGTTATACGATCGCCGGTGCCGCTGAATTACACGGCAATTGGTTTTCACTGCGCATTCGGCTTGATTTAATTGCCAACGCGATTTTCGCTCGAGTTTCGGACGAATCAGACTTCGGTCGCTTCAGTTGCTTGGAGCTGAGTTTGAGGTAAATTATCGGTCAATGTTAATTGCAACGAGAGAGGAACGTTACTAAAGGGTCATATTGCGATCGAGTAATGCTAATGTATGCAAAGCATATGTTATACATGATAGAAGTACAAGTGAAAAAAAATTATATTAATAATTGCATTCAGAAAAATGTTCACAAAATTTAAATTGAATTACATTTCTTTTTATTTTAAGAAGAGCAAGTTTTATCAAAAATGAAGGTTTTTTATAATAAATAGAATGAGTTTAATTTTGAAATTAATAATTCGAAATTATCCGCGCGTGGCAACATACCATTTTTGACTCGTGAATATTTTTCCGACTTTTGAAGTATAAAAATACATCCGATTTCACAAACGAATTTATCATTAATTTTGCAATCGCCATCATCCCGGCAGTTCGTTAAGTAATACAATCATTCTCCGACAAATTAACTTAATTTGCAGTTCAAGTAAATTTAAATTCCATTCAGTATAAATGGGATAAATAAATGTGGAGCAGTTGAATTAAATTAATGTCTTTGCGAAAACCTGGGAATTACTGTATAAACGTAATTTTTACTCGTCCGAAAAAACGAGGAACAGCGGCTGCCATCGTTCAGGGCAACATAATTCAGCCGACGATTTAAACGAAAATAGAGAGCCCCGTATAGACATTTAAAGTGGAGGAAATTCGGCGGCGGTTTTCAATCCTATTTGTTAAGGAGATCGTGAAATTAAGTTTTTATTGTTCCCGAGACTTTTCATGTCGCGAAATGATATTCCGTAATCCGTTTACGCCGTCTCTTGATGCCGAATGTAATTTCCTTTTGTTTTCGTGTTATACCATTGAATACGAAATCATTCTGTTTAGTCCGATCAAAAATATGGCGTGATTAACTGCGAGCTAACTTTGTACGTAACGTATAATAATCAAAGAAAATAATTCAACGTACCCTGCAATTAATTTTTTATTAATTAAGCATTTAATTATTTGATTACGCGATGACTTTACGTGCGAAATTAACTTGCTTCTACGAATTTATAGGGTAGTTGCTCAAACCCTTTTGTTAACAAAAATTATTTCAATTACTAGTCGATTAATTGTTATTCAATTAATACGAAAATGGATTCACTAATTCTAGTTCGAAGAGTTGTTTAAATCATTATTACGAAATGAATAATAATTATTCGCTCAGTATGCGAAAATGTTTTTGTAGATGAACATATCCCAAGGTGGTTTCGTTAATCTGCATTTTTAAAAATTATCGTTTAACTGTACAAAAATGGCATTTTAGAAGCAATATTAGTAAATTTCGATACGAATTCGATCAACAAATTTAAACTCAATTTGTCTTAATCATAGCAACAAAAAAAAAACGGAATTTTCGGGTTGAATGTCCCTCTAACATAATCAAACACCGCTTTGTGTTCTTTTTTCTCCTCTATATCTGTCGTTGTTTGTTCTTCCTTTTCGCACGACGAAACAAACGATGAAAGAATGTTGAATAATATAAATAAATAAAACTTATAAAAATAGCGGAAAAATATGATAAATTGCCGCGTAAAAATGTTGCTGTTTCGCGCGACGTCGTCTGTTTGCGCGGAATCATGACTAATTTTATAACGCGGGACCGATGACTCGCGGCATAGCAGTCACGTCAAAGACCGTTAAAATTGCACGACACGTTATAATTCGCGCGGCCGGAAAATTCATTTGCCTTTGTCGCGCGCGCGCTCTATCGATTTGATTTCGCTGTCGAACATCAAACAAATCGCTCTAACCAGTTAATGCTTTAACGTTGTCGTAATTAATTGATCGCCGACTCCAACTCTGTCCCCGTTTTCAGCGTCTACCGGCCGAGGGATTATTTTTACGACAGCACCGCCGCGCCCGGAGGATCACGGGGAACCAGCTACCACTACGATCGCACGGAATCCTCGACAAAAGTCGACTCGACTGACCGAGATAAACCGACGAGCTCGCCGCAACACCAAGATAACAAAGGATACAAAGATTGATGAAACAAAGCACCTTTCCGCGGCGCTCCTTTCGTATGAATTGCTACGAAAATGATTCCGACTAAAACGCTCTTGCACGGATTTTTCGACGGCGAAAACGTTCCGAGGAAGGAGCAGCTCCCAAGTTCGAATCGTCTCTTCTTCTTTTTTATCGTTTTTCCTTTCCTTTTTTTAATCTTACAGCAGAATATGGGACCTTTCTTACGTCAGCAATACATTTGCGGGAAAAAGGGAGAAAGGAAGAAAAAATGGCTCGAGCAAAAACACGAAATGGGACGCTTCCTTGCGGTGTAATGAGTTACGAAACACGAGACGCTGAGCGTTACTTTTCGTCTCTTTTATTTTAAGAAATAAAACACTCCAAGCGCTTCCGACTTTTCGGTGGGCACGAATTTCAATTTACGTAAATCTCGTCGCGTTAATCTTGCAATGTTAATCGAAAGTGATTTTTGTAATTGAGCACTTTACATTTTGATGTGTTTTTCAAAAAAAGTAAAAATTAACTTGGAAATATATATATGCAAAGAGTTTGTAACGAATTTTTAATAAAATATCATTTCGTTCATCGACAATCAAAATCAGAAGTTAAATTTATATCAGCGCGATGTAAAATTATATAATTAATATTTTCGTTCACTTTCTTCGTTAGAAGTATATTTTTTTCGAGTAAAATAGTATATTTCTGCCGAGGGCGCCACCGGCGCCCGAGACTTGAACGTTGTTTTTCATTGCGCGGAGAGCGGCGAAAAGTTAACTTTTCGAGGCTAGGAGTGAAAAGTACGTTGCGCGCGCAGCGCGCGACATACTTTTCGCTCCGCGCCTCGAATAGTTCACCTTTTCGCCGCTCTCGTAGCAATGAAAACTTATGTGATTTGGAATTCGTTGCAAATAAACGTTGCAAACTTCCTGCACATGAATACACTACGACAAGTATATTATTTGGAATAAAGAAACGTCATTTGTAACGTCATCGCTTCGAATCTAAATGTGAACGAGTATCGAATGAAATTTCATCAAACGTCGAAGCACAAAATTAAAGTCGCCGAAACTTATTTTACATCATTCACCGTTTTCCCATTTCACAATTCCCTCCTATCGGCGGGAATCAAACGAACCAAATCCCCCCCCGGCACCGGTTTGGAAACCTTAAAATTCTGGCAAATTCAGCTGCTAATCTCGATTCTTAATCTGTGCCTCGGTGCCACTTAATCGGCCCTTCATATAACTCCGTTTTTTTTGTGCCAATTTACTGCAGATAGGATCACAGCAGTCTATTAGCCCGTGTAATGAAAGTTGACCTAATTCTTTCGAAAATCTGGAAACTTGTACAGGTTCCATATACCGGTATATAAAATTGACTACGTGCCTTCACTTCAAACACAAACGTCTTACTTTAAGATATTTTTCATGTTTGTTCTTAGATAAAAATTTTACATGCAAGAAGTTTACAACGTTTATTTGCAACGAATTTTCAAGAAAATATTATTTCGTCCATCGATAATCAAAATCAGATCTCAAATTTATATCAGCGCGACATAAAATAACATAATTAACTTTTTCGTTTACTTTCTTCGTTAGAAGTATGTTTTTTTCGATTAAAAATTCATGTAGTTTGGAATTCGTTGCAAATAAACGTTGCAAACTTCCTATACATAAAAAGTTGAAGGAAAAGTTTCAAGTAAATTTGCGCGGTTCGAATTTGTTTAAAAATTGTTACATATATCGTTTACGATTTCGCGGGAACATTGGCGACAGCTTTGCATACTCGGCGCTCGTGTTTCCAGCCAGGACTTTGCAAAATTTACATTCCCCCAAAGTGAGCACGCGTACCGTGAATGTTGATTGGAAACTTCTCGTCAACGAGTTAAACGTCCGTCGAAGAACTGCGTTCGATCGTTAAGTATTTCAGTGAATTTGACGTATAACGTTTTCGCATGCAAATCCGACGCCGAAGACGTTTCCTTGGAATCGGATAAGCAAATATCAATATTTTACGGGGACCTTTAAAGACGTGCAATCAGCTAAATAAGAACTGCAGTTACGCTTCTTCCTCGTTACCTTTCGCTGATTATACCATTCCAAAGATTCAAATTGTAAAGAAAGATTTAGCTGAGTTTATTTCGCAGCTAGCAGAAGTACTTTTTTTTGTTACAAAGTCACGTGTTGAAGGTTTCCTCGATAAACAAACGATGCTTCCAGTTTTTCACGACGAATCGAAACTATTATATTTTACGTAGAACTTTTATAATAAAAGTTTTGAGATAATTTGAAAACTTTGATTTTGCTTTTTTTCTTTTAGTAATTGGTTTTCATTAGAATTAAGTTATTCGATTCAAATAATCTATCATACTCCATATACAAGCTGTATAAACAATAAATATTTGTTGATAGTTTTCCATATGATCTCCCTGTATAACGACACACTGCATTTATCATAAGTACAATGCTTGAAATTGTATCAGACGGAAATACGAAAAATAAGACTTGATTTGTACTTTTATAATGATTGTAAATTATAATGATTGTACTTTTAATTGTAACTGTAGCGTAAGTAAATTAAATTGGAATAAAATGCATAGCACATGAAGTGACTGTTAAATGAACTTCGGTTCCGCGATTCACTTAATATCGATTGATATAATTCGATTGAATTATACAGTTGGATAGATCAATCTTGCCGAGTCGATAATAACGGAATTAAGTTGTTCCAGTAAAATGCTTTCAACAAGAATGAATCGACGCAACTTCAGGGCGACAGTAGAGCAAGAAATTTTCTTGGACGCAGAATTTATGCTTCAAGTTTGGCAACTATTGTATATCGATTTACACTGAGCGTTGTTTCGGTATGTCACATCCTGTTTCTACGTGATATTAACGCTTGTAAGAAGTTTCACGTTATAAGGATCGCGGCCAGACTTTAATAAAATGCTCGGAATTCATTCAGCAATTTTTGCGCGACTGCTGAAAAAAGCGCGACAGTAAGACCAAATTTCCAAATATTCTTTTCCTTATTGAATCGTCAGCAAAATAAATATACCCACATTAATGTATCGATATAAGTTTTTACACGTTCATCTATAAATATTAATTGTAAGATATTTTTTATTATATGTTTATATAATTACAATTGTCTAAACAATTATAATTATGTCACCATCACAATTAGATTATTTAAATTATTTTTGACTGTAGCATGTATCGATGACTAAATGGGAGAACCCTAATGAACAAACCCCATTTCCAAATTCGCAATGAAGAACTTCTATTTCCAACTAGCAATGAAAAATCCTCTCATTCATAAATTGGCAATAAAAAACTTTCATTTCAAAATTTGCAATGTAAAACATCTTTTGCTAGTTGGCAATAAAAAACTTCCGTACTCACAGTGGCAATAAACACTTCCGTTCTCAAATTTGCGATGAAGAATTCCCATTCTTAACTAAGAATGAAAAAACCCAATTCTTAAACTGTCAATGAAGAATCACGAATCTAAAAACGGAAACGTCAAAAAATTGAAAATCCAAATTAAGAATTGTTCATAGAATGGAAAAAGCAAATTTGGGGTCAACCCCCAAAATGAAGAATTCCTAACTGTAAAATTATGTGTACTCTTAAATTGTAAGTTCATTGTTACTAGTTTGAGAAAGGAGATTTTGAAATAGGGGTTTTTAATTGCTAACTCGAGAACCATACTGATACTACAAAAAAGTATTAAAACCGTTAATTATTAACTTATTAAATTTCCGAAAATCAATAACACCAACCACAGCAATATCAGTCCAAAAGGCAGTCTCAAGACGACGTTGGCATCGATACCGAAAGAAATCATTTCCCGCATCAAATCCCTCCGTACAGACATAATAACAAATTGTCACGGAAGAAACAATTAAATTGATTTAATCGTCTCGAGCAACTGACAAAAGCGGCAGTAAATTGTTGGCTCGTTCATAACCGCCGAGGCAGCGTGGTAGCACGTGAGAAATTACGAGCCCTAACGTACGAAGAATCGTGGAAGTACTTGCAACGCGGCGTCCCAGCGGTACGATAATGCCAATCGCGCGGCCGTAAATTCCCGGGCGCATTACTTTCCCGGCGGTTATCAATTCTCGCGAATCCTCCCAAGTATTGCCGTCGAAATGAGCCGGATCGTCCCTCGCTGACGAAGAGTCATGCGCCGCGCGATTCAATTGTCCAATTGTCTTGTCTGCGTTCTTCCGCGAAATCTTCATCCCGCAAGTTTTCGACAAAAGTAAGACCGCCCGCGACGTATGAACGTAATAACCGAGGCCGTGGGCGAATTATTCGGCTCGGCTGCGTTTTCCTTAGCAGCGCGCTCCTGAATTCAGTTAGCGCGCGCGGGGAGCGACGGGGGGGGGGGAGAAGGGGGACGAGCATTAACAAGTCGTGGCGAAAAAATTGCTCGCCGGCATTGAAACGGAGAATAAGAAGCGACGGCACAAAACAATCCCGACGGCCTTATTGTGAAATGAAATTACGAATGGAATTCCAAGTGAAACGAAGTGTGACAAAAAGTATCGATCGCGGGATGTATAACCCCGGAGTTATCCGCAACGTTATCCGGCCGAAGTTTCGCCCCCGGAGCAGGGGGGAGGGGGGGGGGGGGGAGACGCGGCAGCCGAGCGTGGTGACAACGCCGCGAGCTGCTGCTTTTCGGCCCGGCATTTTTACTGCCCGCTCGTGTATTACTAACCACCCACCCCACTCCCCGAGAAACTTTACTCCCAACGTCTTCTATTGTAATATGCAAACTTTTTAAGCAGCGGGAAGTTATTGCGCGATATTCGACGATGTTAGACAAAACGTTTCGCCGCTGGGACGAAGACCGCTTTCAGTGTAATTGGAGTCGCAGGATTGTCCAGTTTCGGTTCGCAAGTGTTTGCTTCGACTTCGGCTCACTATTGATTCGATTGGACAGCTTAAATAAGTACACTTTCGGCGACATAGCTCCTGGATCTTTATTAGCTGAGGAACTTGGACGTGATATTCGCATTGTCAACGTCAAGTATTTTGAATGTATTTCAAAATAAATTCCTAAAAATGAATCTTAAAGATTTATCTAGAAGACATACACTGGTAAGTATAATTATTATTATTATTATTATTTTTTTTTAATGAAACCCAACCTAAAATTTACATTTTTAAATTATTTATTTTACATAACGTTTGTTTTTGTTACAATGCAAGCATTCAACAAGGTAATCGTAACACGAGATAGAATGCAAAGTGACCGTGATTTCATTGCGACTTTTTTTGAAGGTATAAAAAATTAGGGTATACGGATGATAAACTACGGACAAAGTGAAGAAAAAACATAGGCAAAAGGACGAAGAAGGACTCCCACATGGGAGGGGGGGGGGGGATCCTGGCGTTTATACCCTTCCCCGCGCCCACGAGACCTCTCCAAATCCCGTTGGCCGTATCCTCTTGAAAAAAAAAAAATACAATTAAATTAATGTCTAATTCTGTGCCAGTACTCTTCGGAATATCATGTA
>JABFOV010003978.1:0-14909 GCA_022817685.1 Aradophagus sp. ZL-2020 | reverse complement strand
CTTCGCGACGGGCCGCTCATTATATCCCACGGGCCGTGGCGTTCGAGTGCTCCGTCAGTTCGTTCGTTTTACACGAAATAACAATATTAACAAATCCCGGCCGGTGGCCCGGATTCGTCGGTGTTCGGCAAACTATCGCGCCGTCGCTATCTGGACGTCCCGTGACATCGAGATTCTCGGCGGCTGCATACAGAACATTCGAAGCGGAATCTTCTTTAGAATTCAAGACAGACAGCGTCGCCGTTGACAATGGATTGCTTTCACTGGAATTCACCATTGTCGCAGAAACGGAAATTATATTATCACTGTTACGGCGCAAAGAAGGAAAAAGGAAATTGACAATTAAGCTTCGCGGGCCCCGCCGTCTTGTTTTGATTATGTAGATCCTCAAATGCTAATTATCGTTTATGGAGACAATCGCGCGGAAACATTTAAACAACGCTGTGATTAAAAAGCCGGACATTTTTCTCAAGTGATTGCCTTTGATGAACGGCCGCGCGGCTAATGACGTCAAATACATCTTCCGCAGGAAAATTTCATCGAATTTCGCCATCCCTGTTCAAATGGAAAACGAAAATAGGATGCGCCGACGGCTTTTGTTTTTATTCGCTCGCACCCTTGTTTATATCTGTGTACACTTTTTTTTTTTACTTATTGAAATGCATGTTTTGGTGTACACAGGGATTTCGTGACTTTTTTTGTAATGAATTTATGGAATGTGGAAAAAACGAGCTTCCCCGAGTACGTCATTTGTCAACTGTGTGTTGTTATTGTTATTATTATTTTTTTATTATATGGAACAAATATAACCGTTTTCTTTAAAAACTGCGTCAAATTCGAATTCGTTACCAGTGAAGACAAAAAGTAAAGTGAAAAATTGCACATTTCGCACTCAATGAATGATATTTTTAAAATGTTACGAACAATTAGTACTACAAGCAAGTGTTGTACAACGAAAGAATTTATATACAGTTTTTTTATGATCATTCTTTTATAAATTGCAAAAATGTAATCAAATATCTCACAGAGTTATGAAAAATTCATATTTTAAAAAGCTTAAATTTCATTACAAATTCTAATTCTTCAAAATGTAACGTCCGCAACTTGTTAAGACGTAATTATATCAATTTTCTATTCTAATTAAAACGATTAATAACTTTGCCCTTAACGATATATAAAAAACAAGAATATTTTCGTCAAATCTACGCTCGTAAATCTTCTTGCAAAAAATATTGCCGATAATTTATTTTTATGGATTATGAAAATCCAAGCTGTGTGAGAACGAGGGTGAAACGAAAATTCAATCAATCTCTTATCCACGATTCAAGTTAATTATTTGTTATCATTCTCTCACGGAAGCGTATTTCAGCGTGCATTTTGTTTTTAAACAGATTTTCAAAGAAAAAGCCGCAGCAACGCGAGCGGAAACTTTTGCTTGGCAGTGTATATAATTTTATTATTTAAATTACCTCATTTTCAAATGTATACTTTGATTTATCGATGCATATTTAAGCAGCTAATCTGGCACACGAAACAATATGAAACATACTTCTTTCTCCCTTCCTATTATTATTATTATAATTATTATTATTATTATTATTATTATTATTTTTATTAATAATAACATCATCGTTATTATTATTTGCTATAATTGTCAGCTAATTAAATCAAACGAAATTACCGAGCAAAATATGAAATAGCTGTAATACTTACCCAATATTGGAAATCAAACGATCGGGCGACGGTCGTTACAACGACTACGGCATATTCGGATCTCATTACGTTACGTGTGAAAAAACAGGGTAAAAAGGGGGTCACGATTTCTATTTCCTTCGCCGAGATCAGATATCTTGGGCGAGCGCTCTTTATTATATCGTTGCAGTTTAATTACGCGGCGAGAAATAGTAAAAATAGCCGGGCAACTTAATGGAACAACTAAACGGCCGCGTTTAAGTGCAATAAAGCCAAAATAATTAAGGATCTCGATTGCCGAAAATTGGCCGTCGAGATAATTGAAAAGCAAACTTGCCACTCGATTATCCAAAATGACGAGCTATTTCAAATTTGTACGTTCCAATTCGTCGCCCGGAGCGATGCGCGGTCGTGAAAGAAACGATCAAAAAAGAACGAAAAAGAGAGAAAAAAAAATGGATATGAACAGTTAGACGCAGCCAGCCGAAGAGTCGATAATGAATCGCAGCCAGTTACGATGTTCGCGCCAGTTAAGCCGCAACGATAACGCTAAAGTCGTGCGAAGTTTGAAATCGTAATCGTTTTCGGATATCTGCACGCATCGTTGCGACGCGCAAATGTGCGAAGGGGGAGGAGGGGGGAGGGCAGGGTATTTGGCACGTGCGCCGTGTCACAACCGCGCGTGCGAAGCAATAAACGTCAGACAATAATTAATTTCGTTCGGTCGGATGTGCTTTATTATACGTGTAGGTGACACTGATTTCCGCTGATTATGAGGGCCGCGTGGCGCGCGAGCGCGTTAAGCAGCACGCCAGCGAATGCACTTGCACTCGGCATTCCGTTGCCGAACGGCTGTAATGTGACTCTCGGGAGATTTTACAGTGCGCTCGATCGCGCCATATTTTCCGCCTGCTAAATTCATTACCGCGATTGGCCGATCGTTTGTCAATTCCGGGCGACGGACTTTGGGCAAATTTACTTTGTTGCAGCACACGCGATATGCTGAATAGTATATAAATCTTCGAATAATCGCGCGAAACACTTTTTAATGTTTTTTTTTTTGGATTTTACCTTTTTTGGGGAATGAAATTGCGAAATATTTGATTAGGGATTCGCTTTTGCAAAATAGGAAGCTCGCGATGGAGATGAAACGGAGAAATAATTTTTGTAGAAACATTAATTTTTCATTTTTGTAAAAGAAGGAATATCGATTGTGTCAATGATTTAAAGTTTAAAGATTATGAAAAAGAAATTTATGAAAAAGAGATCAAATTAAGTAAATGAATGTCCCTTAAAGTCGAACCATAATCCAAAGTCTTGCGAGGAAAAGACTTTCATGTTAGTTCCTCGGCAAATAGACATTGTCTAAATATTCGTAGTGACACAGGCTCGCAATTTGAAACTTATTAAATTATAAAAGAAACGATTTTCCGCAAAGTTATTCAATTGGAGTTACAAAAACGACATAACTCGCGGAGCTCGAAATATTTGAGTTTGATGAAATCGAGCGGGAGTTTCGCGAGACGGAACGCAGCGCGCGACGGTTGAATTTAATCCGGCAATTATTTATATGAAATGTTGATGTTTAATGCAGATAATTTATTTGATTTCAATAAGTTTCAATCGCGAGAAAGGGATTAAGCAAACGATGCAAAGTCAAGTAATTTGAAGTTATTACGCTTGATATAGCTTAGAAGAATTTTGCCCCATCTTCTCTTCGGATTGGGCGAAGATAATAGCGAGCAAAGGAATTCAAACGTCAGGGAAAGCAATTAAGTCGTTTTGCAAAAGCTTAAGAGGTCTTCTGGAAAAGGAAGCGCCAGTTTCACGGAATGCACTACTTCTTCCCCATTAAGCGTTCTTCCGTCTGGCCTTCCTTGGCTATGGACACCATTAAGGAGAACGTTCATTCGTAAATATAAAAGACGTGACTGAACATAAGCACACAGATTCACCAAGAATCCACTTTTTGAATCATGTTTACGTCCACGTTTTGATGCTATCGCCGCCGCTATTTTTCTCCGAAACAAACGATAAATAAATAAAGACTTTCGGTTTACCTTTGTTATGCAAATAATTACACTTTTCGATCGTAAACTTCGTTATCGCGGTCTCTTCATCAACTTTCGCTCATTTACCTCCCGCACACCATTTCCCTCACTTCGATTTGCGTTTTATTTTCAGAATATAAACGCATGTATATATTACACAAAAAAGGAAACAGGGTTTGTGATCATGAAATGGTAAGGCAGGTTTTTTTATCAACAAGTTAAATATCTTGATTAAAAGAAATCTAACCACTTAATCATCTCTACATCTCTGCATGTTTCTTCTGTAATGAACATGTCTTTCACCAAATTTAAAAGTCTTTGGTTTTGTATATTTCTTATACAAATATTTATAGTATTTCCTTTTGTCTTGTTGAGAATTTTTATTCCCAGACTCGAGTATTGACGACATTGATTTCTCGAGTGTACGTAAATTATTATTCTCTCAAACAAATAATATAGACTTAAAAGTGCAAATAAAATTGTTTGTAGGTTGAAATATCTACTTACCTTCATAAACTCTGAGCGTCGCTGGCGCTATGACTACATCCCCAACTCCATTTTCAGCATGACACTCGTAAGTTACGTTGTCTCGGCCACTTTTCACTGGTTCGATTCTCAGAAGCGATCCGCCTTCAAACTCGTGCACTGTATACCGTGGTTGCGATGCTGTAAAAAATAATTATTTTTGAAATTTAATAACTCTGTTATATCTTTGAAACAATAAAGCTGAAAAAGTAAATTTTATTCCGACCTAACACTACGGGTTGGTTCCCGCCTTTTTTCTCCTTTTCTGCCCTCTACTTTTATATCCTTCATTCTTTATTTAGTTTATTCTTGTATTTTGGAGTTTAATGATTAGTGAACAAAAATATAAAATAAACAGCAAACTGAGAGAAAAATATTACCGAGTTAACATTGCAATGTATACGGGATTTACTTGGACAAGGACATTAAATACAGCAATAAGCGGAATAAACAAAAAAGGAACAGGTCACCGAGTATCTTTGTTGACTTCGTATGGTTCGTATGGTTGACTTCGTATTTTTTTATATCTTCGTTAATGTAAATTTAGGATAAAATATTATGTCAGTAGGACTTTTTTTTTCTCTGTGCAAATAAAACGAAATTGCGGAAGGTTTTGCCATGTTATTGGGAATTTTTTTCAGTGCTTATCTGTCATGCTCTACTGAACAAGTAGCAGGTATTTTTCTATAGAAATTCACTTAAGAAAAGATATGTGGTGCAGCTGGTTAAAATACACGAAAATGTTACTTCAAGTTTTAAGCATTTGTACGTTGATTTAATTTAAATAAAAAATATTGTACTTATTTTTGCATCGTTGTGTATAAATGGACTCTTTAAATATTTATAAATACTTTTTTAAAATTATGCAACTTTAATAAATTACCAGCAACAGTAATAAATTTTGTAACAAAACGAAACTGAAAAATTGATGAAAGAATAAACGATAATCGCCAACACACTTCGAATGTCTAACAGCTCCTTGTTTATAAACTCAATAAAGTTGATCTAATAAAACCAATGTATACGATTCTCAAGAGTCCATTGATTTATTCGTGTACATTTTAGTATTGAATTAACATGACAATACGAGCCTTTGTTCACGAATGTAAATAAGAACATAAAATAATGTGCAGGATATAGAATACGGATTTCATCTCGTCGTCGATTGCTGTGCACAATAAAGCAAATACAGAGCACATTTCTCGAATGCTATTACGAACAATTTTCAATTACTTAAATCTATTAAATTATGCTCCAGCACTCTGGCTATCTTTGTTTCTTTGTCGCGCCACCTTACAATGAAACATTGTGGTGTGGAAGGTCGTAATAACGTAAAATTCTATCTTTTTAGGAAGAAGTTAAACTAACGGGAGCAAATCAAGGGAAAAACGACGAAAGATAAATAAAAAACAGAGGAAAACAACTGGACGCGCTTTTTCTGCGAACAAATGGGCAATCGAATTAAGAAGAATTACGGTAAAAGGCGGAAGGATCAAAGTAAACAAAAGTGGTGTTTGTAAAAACAAAAAACATTTGTCTTTCTTAACTATCACGCTATTAGCGATAATTAAAACGATATTTTCTTCTTTTTTCCTTGAATTAACGTGTACTGTTTGTTGTACTATTATTTTATCGCTCTTCACCTCTACTGATTGCTTCATTGTCCGTAAAAAAATATCAAACTGCTAGATAAAGTGTCGCTTTTAGTGAGTGCAATTGAATACACATTAGTCTTACGAGATGAATTTAATATATAAAATATTATTTAATATTTTAATTTGGGAGAATAAATGCGATCCAAAATTATTATAATACTTATTAAACTGAAAGATAATATTAAAAAAAATGTATTATTCTAAATTAATATAAAGGTATTATATATCTCAACTTGTACTCTGAGAAAATCGTATCATACAATGTAGATCATATCAAATTTATATCATGGCAGACATTATCCATATAGTAATATTAATACGTTTATTGTAACTTACGATGTAAATAACGGTAATAATTATTACATAAGAATAAATGGATAAACTAATACCATTAATGTCACTGACTGTGACTTCAATGTTTAATTTAAATATTGTTTTATATTTTTGATTTGAAATGTATTAACATTTGTTTAAAGTTGAAAAAAAAACACCTCTAATTTTACTTATAATTTTAAATACAAAAAACTAATTTTAATTGGATGGTTTAATGTAGATGACCTTTTTCGTTTTGTTAATTTACCCGAAGTCAAATTAACTGCTTGATCATCATAAGTGGCCTTTTTTCATGAATTTTTTACAGATGCAATTTTATAAAATTAAAAAGTAAATTGTATAATCAAAATAAATAATACCAGTAGTGTTATAAACAACAACTAAATTAATGAAACTTTGACAATAACGCGAATCGAAATAAAATGTTGGCTCGCCTTGTGCTTTGCCTTCTAATCGAACGTGAAATTATTAATCTTTAAAAGTATCTGGAGAATCAGAACAATCTAACAAATATACTGCGAAACTTATGATCGAGTTATGAAGGAACATCGCGCTGACAAACTTACAAGTAATTTTCTTGTTATTCTTGCGCCAATGAATCTGCGGGGGTGGAGCTCCGTCTGCGGTGCAGTAGAAACTTGCGATACCTCCGACCTTGACACTCTGCGATAAGGGCTTGACCAGAACCTTTGGCGGATCTACGAACACAAATTAATAACAAATATTTGATTAGGAAACATAACTCGAAGTTAAACGATTTCACAAATAAAGATAAAATATATACTTTGCATTGATTTCGGAAGCTATAGACTATTGAATTATCTTGAAATTTAATGAGCTAGTGAAAGTGACACTTATTTGTTTACATTTGACGTGAAAAAGGACAGATAAAGATACTCTTGTAGTCTATTTACGACAGCGTTTCAGTGATTATTGCCCGTAAATTTGTACATTTGCTCGTTTTTGAATACCTCATATTCAAATCAAAGATATAATGGACTTGAATAAAACTATTAAAAAAATTGGTTTGGTATATTAGTTTAATACAATCAACAAAATAATTAGTCAAATATCAATTTGATAACTTGTTAAATCTCGCGCTGCAAAATTTACATTATAAATCCCGGAATTAATAATATTCCGCGGATAATGCAAATTCATTTCTTTTTGTTTTCGAAATTGTTCGCTAATAGTAGTTAATACATATTATAAATATTCACAAGCGGATAATTAATAAACCTGATACAATTACTGCATTATGTTCGGTTATTATTACATACTTGTAGTAAAGCGCTCTGAATAATCTACTTATTGTACCTTCATAAACTAGCATCACTCGCAGTAAAAAGATTTTCTATTGATGCCGCAAATAATTACACAACGTTCATGCCGAAATTCAAAAGATTCGCGGAATTCGGTGTATCGACAGAAAAATAACGAAGCGTACTTTTAATAACAGAACGATCGATCTTAGTATTGTTGTGTGGCTTTTTAACAATGTGCGGTTTTTTGATTCCTTCGTGAAATTTAAATGAAAATTTGGCCATTAGCAGGCGATTACAATATTATTTGATGTGCATGACGGACACAATTGTTTGAGATATTTCATGTAACACTGCGGTCAGCTCTTAATGGAGAACGTATACCATGAAATGCAAAATAGAATTTTCTGAGGGCAATGTGACAAAAACCGCAGATGTAGTAGCTGGGAATCATTTATTTACTAAATTTAATCTGGCAAAAACGTTTTGCCTAGCACAATGGCCGCGGCAAATCCACCGTTAAATATGCAGTCAACAAAAAAGGGTTTAAGATCCGGGGAACTGAAGCTGATGTTATTTAACCTGAATTACATATGAAAGATAACATTTCTGTAGTATTGATCACGGCTTTGAAATGTCTTTTCTTGTTTTTTCCGACTTTGTTACTGAAAATGATGTTTCAAAAAAAGCAGTAAAGTATGATATATTGACATACTTTTTTTTTAATTCATCTATGTATTTCAGAAAAAGATTACAAAAATGTTTTAATAAGTCAGAGAAAAAATACCGAACAAAACGCGTACATAGAAAAATACTACAAATAAATAATTAGACTCATAAAAAATAATTGAACAATTTTTTTCTCAAACAAGACCACCAGTTATAATAAATAATGATCAAATTTTTTTATTTTTATTATTTTATTTTTTCTGAACTCTGACAAACTTTCCTGGTTGCATTTACCACTGCACAGTCGATTTCATGAAATATTTATGCACAGGTATATATATTTCAGATTACGCACTTTGCTGGACGATTTACTTCGCAAGTACAAAATATAAAATTTATTTATAATGCGTCGCGCGCATCAAACACACCTGCAGCCACTCCCGACCGAAAGTAATTTATGATCGGATTCAAGAAGCGACCGATAACCAGACCGTTTTCTTCCTCTGCTGTATTATTTTGTTTTCTATTAAGAATACAATTTTCGTTCTTGAAATATGATTATCATTCATAACGCAAATTCAAAAATACAGAAATAGATTTTGAAGCGACTCGGGGAAGCGTATTCACATGGGAATGCAAAATTTTCGAACGTTTCATCTTGTGATATTCGATTGCTTATTGTTTTGAGAACACACTGCTAAAAATTATAATATATTCCGTGAAAATGAACGAGTTATGACAGTTAGAGTATTGTGAACTATTGTAGCGTGAAGGCGAATTCGGCATGCAAAAAGACAAGCGTAAGCGTAAAAAGTGGAAAGCCTTTCTTTGTCGAACTGAGTTTTTGTCATGTAATTGAAAAACAAACGTAATCCATGTTAAACAAAGTGAAATTCATTGCAAAATATACGATTTTTAAATGCCAAAACTCTAAGCCGTTATTTGTTTCTCAGTAAATTTTGATTTAAGTTGATAGCAAATTCATTTAATTTCACCAATATTGAAATGTTGTTGTACACTCAGAAAAATTGAAGAAGTTAAATCAACTGAAAAATCAATTGATTGAACTGATTTTCAGTTAAATTAAGTGATTTTGAGTTAAATTTACTGATGTTTCCAGTTGTGCCAACAGAAAATCTGCGATTGTTACTGGGTAACAACTGATATTGGATAAAATTTTTCTGAGTGTAACATTCAGTCCTACAATAAATCTGTTCTTGTTCTAATGACATATTTTTCGTGTAATTTTTTAAAATTAAGCTATTCTTAACATTACCGTCAATGTTTCGGTTAAAAAAAAAAATAAAATATTTTGGCCTTAAATGTATTAAATTATTGTCTATTAAATACCGAAAATGGTTTCCAGAATTAATTACACCGTATGAAGGCATGCTAATGAAATTGATTGAAAATATCGTAGTATGATTTTATATTTGGTGCTGCATTTCTGATTAAAATAATTTGGATAAAAATCTACTGATTATAATAAATACAACGTAATTACGTATTTAAACATAAATTCGTTATAAATATTCATTAATTAAATTTATAAATTATGCATTGAATTGTTATACAACATTAAATGTTTAGTGATTCAAAAGATATAAATATCAATTAAACATCAGAAATGTAACTAAATAAATAAATAAAAAATTTATAATTATTCAGCCAGAAAAATACCTTTATAATTTTTTATTAATTTTTGTATACTTTTTGGCATAATTCGATAATAATTTTAAATTGAAAGTAATAATTAAAATTTTTGTAGAACAAATTTTTTCTGAAAAATCCTCTATTTTATATTTTAGAGAAAAAAAGGTATTTTTATGAATTTTGAATTAATTTTGTTAAATAATAGCAAAGTACAGAACTCATTTTAGCGTGAAATGTATTTTTTAACATTGTTTGAATTGTTATACTATAATTAATTTATTTATTAATTTACATTTATCATTCTTGTCACAATCACGTCTTACATAATTGAATATGATTTCAATTATTGTTTTCATGTTATTTTCGGAGTATATAGTGAGTTGTTTTTATCTGTATGTAAATTGTTTAATTTTACGTGTTATACGATAATAAAGAGACATAGTCATAATATGATAATAATGTATTTATATTTAATGCCAATAATTACTGAAAGGCTTTTATCCTTTTGTGTTGTATTGTTTTGTTCAATTATAACAGTAACGAGAATGTTTTTGATAAAAAAAAAGCAAATAAAAATCTATATAACGTTCGTTCTTCATCCTCGCAAAATGTAAACTTTTTAATTTTTAACGTTTTTAATTGTAACATTGTATCCTCGTAAGCTGTATATTTGTTTTAAATTCAAAAATATATTCAATAATAGAAATCATTTTTTAATCATTCATTTACAATTATTACTAATGAAAAATTGTACATGAAGGAAATGTAATAAAAAATACAATGTGTGCGTATTTCAGTAGGATTCAGTTTCGCATAAAAATGCATTATTATAATTATAAAATGATGTGTAAATATAAACACAATTGCTTTTTCATATTAATAACTTATTATTATAATTTTTTTTTATTAAAGAAAATGAGATGTTATAAAACATCGAGAAGTGAACTAAACATTAAAAGCAAATTTAATATCCTCTTTGCAATTCACTGACAAAACATAAACAAACGAAAGTGTATTTCCATCAATGTTCTTTAAATATAACCACCAACATATGCGTAGTTTTCTATCGTTTTTCGCACGAAAATTCTGGAAGTTAATTTCAATTCGAAGAATTAAATTAAACTATTTAATTCGTTTAATAAGCGGCTCTGATCTATCACTTTCCAACGGTCTTACCATTACTAGACTATACTACTTGCATCGCACAAATTGTACGGAATTTTGTTCATAATATTATGATACCTTATTAAACAAATTTAAGTGAAATATTAACATTGAGTGTTGCTCTAATCTATTTCACAATTACACTTTTTTATGAGAACTTGTTTTACAATGATAAACTATGTAAAGAATCAAGAGTTTGTTCATTTTTCTTAATGTAATTAGAAATGTGATACGATATAATTTGAGCGAATTATATTATGAATAAATTTGAAAAAAATTGTTTCTCAACTGGGATTTCACTGTAAAATCAAGTGACTCATTCTGAGACATTTTTGATAATTGAGACACTAAAAGCGTCTCATTTGCGATGAATTGAAACGCTTTTGGTGTTTCAAACGGGAAAAATGTCTTAAAACGAGACTCTTGGATTTGTAGTGTTTAATTGGGCCATTTTATTGACCTATTATTGTAAAGTCAACAAGGTTTAAATTAAAAAAAGAAGAATATTAATTGATTAAACAAGATTATTTGGTTGGATTATTTCATCACGAGTAATATTGTTTGCGCATACTGAGGGCAAGATTTGGTTGAATCATTCAATTTTCCGTTAAATTAACTAAATCGCTAGGTGTATAGTTGATTAGTTAAATATTTGATGCTAATCTATTTCATTTGTTAATTATAAATTTATTGATGAATAAGTCTACACCTTATAAAGAAATATATTAATAATTTATATTTTAATGGTGTTGAATAATGACTTTGTTTGACATTAAATATTAAAAAAAAAAAAAAAAATCAATACTATAATCTTAAAGGTGAAATATAATGCGTCTTCGTATTATTAATCATATTAGACTTCACCGTATTTAAGTTGATATTAATTTGGACATAAATCAGAAAAAACAGTTCGATAAAGTGAAGGTGATTGTACAATTACGAAAACAGACGCATACGGAATGTTTTTGATCTCGTTTAATGCACTGCGTTGATAATAAACTGAAATTCTGTACTATTAGTGCGCCTTCTTGATAAGTTCCTTTTTTAAGCTCAAATTATAAAACAGCTTTTTGTTTTATTTTACTATTCCAGCAACTTAACGTCCATGTTTGCTAATTATAAGGTAACAAAAGAACGTTGTTATCGTTAGCATATACTTTGCCGCTGCCCCACGTGCCCCGTGTTCCACAAGTATATTATTCTTATTATCGCTCATGGCGAATGGCAGTTAAAGCCGCATGACTTCTTATGGCTCTTCAACGACTCAACCATAGAATAAAATACGATTAGACGTTATCGGCCCGCGTCCCGCTCCCCAGTCGTGAAAAACATTAATGCAAAAAAACTCGCTAATAATTCAACTAATTTGTTTGTAAATCATTCTTACGTGCACTTTTGATTTTTAACTGCATTATATTTACAAATTTGCTTAACGAGTTTTACATTTTTTTTTTGTAATAAAACATTATGACATTAGACAATTTCCATCATTTTTGTAAATAATCAAATATCGACATAAATAAAAAATTATCGTCAAAAAATCTTGTCACAAAAAAAATCAACTATTGCAAACGAAACAGTTTTATCCTAAAAGGCAGTTATTCAATAATTGAAATTATAAGAATTGTGTCAATACATTCACGTAGTTAAATATTATGTCCATTATTTAATTTAAATGAAAACTCTTTTTTTTAGTAGGACATTTGTTAATATGTTTTCATTTTATTTCATCGTTGTTATTCAGTTGGTAATTTATCTCCACCGAAGAAGCAATTGGACGAATTTTACGTTAACGAATGAAGCGAAAATTTCGACGTTACTCTGATATTGATTACTGCGGGGAAAAAATGTTCTGTTTAAAACAACAAGCAACACATGCTTAATGCGCAAGTCAAAATACAATCTCAAAATGTTGTATTCGTATAAAATGAAATTATTATAAAAACACATCAACATTATTCAATGCATCGTTTTGAAATCACTTCGGTTAATTCACTGCAAAATTCCGTCGATTTTTTTTTGCATGCAATGCTATTAGTTTAATAAACGAAGTTGAAGAATGAAATTGCCTATAATTCAACTTCATTTGACCTAATCTTAGTTAATGTGGGTGATTTTATTTAATTTTCTCTCATTAGAAAACTCCTTCTGTGTTAAAAATGTGTATAAAAGTTCAGAATGTTGGTCTTAAGTAAAATTTATGTCCGCGCGGAATGTCGGCTTCATAAGAAAACATCAACTTACGCTGACAAAACGTTTTCCGCCATGAAGATTGACTATTAATTTCATTATTTTTTTAAGCAATAAATAACAGCATTTAATATTCACGGGAAAAAAAAATCAGTTTGAAATAGCACTGAAATCAATGCTAACCTCTAAATGTTAATTCAAGATTTTCTCATGTTGAAACAGCATCAGAAAATTTAGGCTTAACATCAATCGCCGTTGGGTTAACGATTTCACACTTTAATCGAACATTTTAAAGGTTAACATTTTCTCCTATGCTGTCACAAGATACTTAAATGCTGTTTTAATTTGATTTTTTTTTCCAGTGTTATATACAACCAAGTATGATTGACATGGTTTAGAACGGTTTGAAAAACATTCTCCATGTTATTTAATACATACACTCATCAAATTAATACTGAATATTACACCGTAAAATTACACCGTCTGTTTGAGATAATAAATAACTAACAATTAGAACTGTAATATTACACTCGAGCAGAAATTTGTACACATCAATATGTGAATTTACATGTTGATCATTTCGTTTCTTTCAACACATTTTATATACTTTGTCATTACTAGTCCAATCGTATCGTCATAAATTCATCAATAAATATTTTGTTAATTGAAAATATTAATATTTTCAGTCGTAATATCATCATAAATGAAACCTTCGTCTAAACTAATCGACCATTATTAATTTGCACACGACTAAATATGCCGTCTAAAATTATTACTCCAGTTTTATACTTTTCTCACCGTAGGACATTCGCAATCTTTCCACGAATTTGAAGACAAACTTATTGCAGCAAGATCACAAATAAACTTTTTTCCTGACTCAAACACAAATTTCCCGAGTCTTCTTGCTGGCTCTTGCGAATTTCCAGATCACTCGACACCCTGAATACAATATCCCGTGACATTCGAGCCGGCAACATTTTGTACGCCGGCATTCGACGAAACTGCATTTTTTCCCCCGACGAACAGCCGGGCGTCGAAATCGAAGCGCACAATGGCCGTTATAATTGCATCATCATCGTCGCGACAAAAGGACGGAGAGATAGCGAAACGAAGCGACTCGGTTGCGAAGTGAAAAATGCCAACGTTCGGTCGGCCGGCGGAGCTCGCGACAAACGTTGTACGTTGGCGGCGTTAATAGCAAGAAGGCAGCAGTTCGCCGAGGAACCGACGGCACAGCTCGTTGCAATGCAAAAAGCTTTGAAAAAGCTCGCGCGCGTGCCACCGCGAGCGGCGAAAGCCACGGTACACAAAGATTAAACGCCGGCGGAAATTAGATTGCGAACGCGAGAAGCGAGCCCGAATAAACGCGCCGCGACGTGGCCGCGACGAGGAAACGAATGCCACGAGTAATATTTACGCTTGTATAACGAACGAAACGATTCTCGTAATCCGAATCTTAGCTACGATCCCAACATATCAATGACTCATAAAGTCTTCACCTCCTTCTCATATCTACCATAAACTGCTACAAATTGTATCTACGCATACATTACATCAACTCTTAACCCCGCCCCGCTCACACATTTCCTCACCCACGCCACTCCCCTAAAACCCTGATGCCATCTATCCATCGTACACACATACTCTAGATCACTCACTCACCTCCACCACCACCTCCTCCTCCCACACACTACGCTCTCAACAACACAAAACTG